>JAXGGA010016476.1:0-26581 GCA_038373865.1 Uloborus plumipes | reverse complement strand
AAAAACGGTTTTTAATTAATATAACTTTTTAAAAATAACTTACTTTAAAAAAAAATCATGGGGTGAAAGTGCATAAGACTTGATTGCTGCTGCACTCATGTATATGTATGGGAAAATAATATTTTTTTGTGATGCATTATTAGTTTTTAAAGTATTTTTATTGCGTCCTAAAGTTTTAAAATGCATTTAGCAAAACGCAGAAACAGCTAAATGGCAGCTGATAACTTCACATAGGATTGAAAATCCTAGAAAAAATGTTGTAATAAAAAAAAGATACATTTTTTTGCTTTTTCAAAAGTAACTTGTTCATTTTTTAATCTGAAGCGCAATTACTGACAGAGTCGTGTTCATCTAGCGTTAATTTAATTTCCAAGCAAAAAAATTTCTTTTCAGTAGCTTTTGGAGATCAACCTGGGTTGTTACAATGCTAGTGAGTTGAAATTTTGAAAAAAAATGCCCATAATTTTTGAAAAATCTACCACGTCCGACAGTCAAATTCCCGTAGGGTTTCATTATAAAAGCGCTTTGTTTGCCCCGGTTAACGCGACATCTGGCGGCGAAATTCCTTGCCCCTGTCCCTCGCTTTTTGAGGGAAAATTACAGGCTGGTGTAAAGCGGAGCGCGATCTTCGTAGGCTACGGTACTTGTGCCATTCGGGAAGAAACAACATGGCGGACAAACAGCAGAGTATTAGAGTATTGCGCCGGTCAATGCAGGAACAATCCTGCATTTGCTCCTATATTTTGGCACAAAATGATACCATTCTTAACCTTGGCGACAATTATTGTTCCTGTACTGTCATGGTTAAGCGTGGGATCGAAATGACTTTTCGAACTTAATGAGAAATATGTAATTTTAAGTGAAGGAATTTACGATGAAATAGGCCTAACCGTAAGAAAAGAATTTCATCGATCTCGCTTATCTGACAGGATTGTTCCTGTAATGACCTAGAGCCGCTTTGTTGAATTGAATTATGTTGTTAATGTAGAACTTGCAGAGGGTTCAAGTCGTAGAACTAAATAAACAGGTATAGCTAAGATATCAAACGTCTTGTTTTATTTAATAAGACGATGATATTAAATAGCACCTACCTTGTTTCTTACCTTTCAGTGCTTTTTTTTTTTTTTTTTGTAGTCGGGTTATAGTTTTTTAAACTTGTTATTATCGATGGAAATATTTCGTCTGTAACAGAATTCATCCACCAAGAAATACGTTTTTTGGACCAATGTAATTATGTTGTATTGCGGTAGGTTCTGTATTAGGTCTTTGAAAAAACGAGTTTTTGTAGTAGCTCCAAAGTTTAACAGAAGTTTAGCATGTTATGGAAACGAAACGTGATTTTGACAAGAGGCTCTCTTACAAGAAGTGTTTAGATTTCCGGAAAAGCTTGTCTATTGATCATGAACAATTACGAATTGTTACTGCTTTATTATAGTTCTGGAACAAAAAAGGTCCTTTGACGTATTCTTGCAAATGTCACAACAAAGAAATATTAAAGTTGACTTATTACTCTACACTAAAACTTCTTTGTAACATTTTTTACTTTCGTACTGAACTTTAATAGAATTATGCTTTTCAGACGAACAAGAACTGTAAAAAAAAAAAGAAAACATGCTTCTCAATGGCAATATGATTCCTACTTCCTTCTGCGAACATTTTCTTGACTAACCAGCTTTTATTGTCATTTGCTAGTATCCATTATTTCTCTTGATACTAGAATCATTTTTGACAAAAACATCTGTTTCTGAATGAATTGAGATATATAAAGAAACTAAATAGCCCAACTGACCAACAGGCTTTTTTCTTTTTGATGTAAAGAAACTTCATCTGAGTTGTTGAGCTAAGACATTTTTTCTGATTTCATTGTTGTTTGAAAAAGACTTATGTTCTGAGTTGTGCGTTCAATATGAAATGAGAAGCATGTGTCCTTCCTGTAGCTTCTCACAACTATGTATAGAAACAATTGTTTCCGTAAATTATCCGTACTACACTCTATTGCAAAAAAAGAAAAGAAAAGAACAAGCTGAAACAAGCAGCTGTTCTGTGTTACTACATTTGAATAATTTTTTACTGATTATTGAAAAAAGGTATTGCGTGGAACTTTTCTGGTGATTCCAAAACGGATTACTGTAAAAAAAAAATCGAATACTTGATCTTGTTTCAAGGAGGGAAACCGGGAATTTTCGATGAGTAAACGCGGTTGACTAATAACAGATGATTCTGGAATTTAGGAAAAGTGCTTTAATAAAATTATTAATCTTGAATTTCAATAAAGATTAATGATTTTATTAAAGTACAAAAGGTTTAAATAATATAAGACAAAATTTTTGACCTAAATGTATCGACTAGTTTGAGAAGGAAAGAGTCAGTTTGTTGTTTATGTTTATTGTTTGCTTTAATTCGTTATTGTGATTTAATTGTTTGTTCATGTAAATGTAGCAACTAACTTGCGTAGGAAAGAGTATTATTTAATTTGCTTATGCATTTCTTTTCTTTTTTTTTTTTGATAATTGACACATTTTTTTCAACTTGAATATTACTAGCAAATGATATTTTTTATCTTTAGTTTTGAAAACACAAAATTGCAAAAAGGTATTTTTTTTTTTTTGAAGGGTTTAATAGATTACAACTAACTTTTATTCCTTTAATAATGAATTACTGTTCGTAAGCACATTGGAATTTGAAATTTAATATTAGTCAAAGTAACAAAATAAAAAAGATTTAAAAACATCTCTTGAATTTCTGCATCGTGTAGCTCTACCCTTTTCTATAAGAAAGTGAATTACAAATTTAATCAATCAAAATGTTTTCTTTGGAGAGAGCACTTAATCCTTGAGTACCTTAGCGAAATCTTTAAGATCTTGAGTATTACTTTTCCCCCTCGGCACTTACTTCAGTGTGATCTTCAGTCGTTCTTTTTCTATGTTTCATGATCGCTTAAATATTTTATGCATCCTAAAACAAGATAGCTGAAGTGATTAGTTTTTCGGCTCATTTTCATGTCTTTGCACGGTTAATGTCTTCGCTATCCGTTATATTTTTTGAAGTGCGCAATGTTATATATAGTTGAGAATTTCGCAGTTTTGAATATATTTGCGAGCAAATACTGAGGCTATATGTTTTGTTGTTATTAAGCGCTTTTACATGAAAAAAGCCATATTCCTTAGTAAGAAGTATAGTATCCACACTGTTAATTTATTTGCATTGTAAATTTCTTTCTATTGTTTCTACAGCTCCTACACTGCGATGCAAAAGTTTAGACAAAATGCAAATATATGAATAAAAAGAAAACTATTCAGCGAAATGCTTTCAAATTTCTACTGCAGGTACACAATATGGTCCCAAATACGTGTCTGGAGTTTTGAAAAATATAACCGACACGAAAATCGGAAATTACAAAAGACATTTTTTTTTCACTGCTGCAAAAGTTTAGACAAAAGTCAGATTTTATGCAAATATCCCTTAAAATGTGATTGGTGGAGGTAAGGCGGGACTTTATTATTCGAATATAAAGTTCAGAGATTGCTGAATGAATAATAAACATCCCAAAAGCTCTGTAAATAGCGTGTAAAGAAGATGAGGAAGTCTCGAAGCCGAAATTTGAAAATGACCCTACTTCATTAATGTTTTGTCTTTTAAATCGGCTCCAGTATGGTAGTACATTGTTTTTTACTTCTTGGAGAGCAAATTCAGACATGCGTATCGATCAAAAAATCCAAGAAAAATTACATTTCTTAAGGATGAAGGAATTAAAGAAACGGTTCGAACTGACGATTCGCCCCTTATTCCTACAAAACTTCAACCTGGGTCAAAAACAGCACGTGACAGCATATGTAGATGAACAACTGAATTGGAATGCATAAAAAAAACATCGAATTGTGCTTGAGCCTTTTCGGACAGAGTGTTCTAAATAAGCAAGATTTAAATGGTAAAAGCAGCACAGCATATGATCACTGGATCTTTTCTCAAGTCCCGCTAATAGAATCATAATCCATCTAGGCCATCCCAATTTTAATAATTTTCATCAGAGATAGAAAAATTCATTTTTGAGTCACGACGATACATATGCTGCTTTTCCCATTAAAAATTGACTTATCTGGAACACTCTGTCCAAAAAGGCTCAAGCACAATTCTTTGTTTTGTTTATGCACTTCGATTCAGTTGTTCATCTTCTTATGCTGTCACGTGCTGTTTTTGACCCAGGTTGAAGTTGTGTAGGAATAAGGGGCGAATCGTCAGTTCGAACCGTTTCTTCAATTCCTTCATCCTTAAGAAATATAATTTTTCTTGGATTTTTTGATCGATACTTATGTCTGGATTTGCTCTCCATGAAGTAAAAAACAATGTACTACCATACTGGAGCCGATTTAAAAGACAAAACATTAATGAAGTAGGGTCATTTTCAAATTTTGGCTTCGAGACTTTCTCATCTTCTTTACACGCTATTTACAGAGCTTTTGGGATGTTTATTATTCATTCAGCAATCTCTGAACTTTATATTCGAATAATAAAGTCCCGCCTTACCTCCACCAATCACATTTTAAGGGATATTTGCATAAAATCTGACTTTTGTCTAAACTTTTGCAGCAGTGAAAAAAAATGTCTTCTGTAATTTCCGATTTTCGTTTCGGTTATATTTTTTAAAACTCCAGGCACGTATTTGGGATCATATTGTGTACCTGCAGTAGAAATTTGAAAGCATTTCTCTGAACAGTTTTCTTTTTATTCATATATTAGCATTTTGTCTAAACTTTTGCATCGCAGTGTACTTTGTTTTTATTGCATTTTAAAATTTCTATTTTGATATGAGTTTTCGCTTTCTTTGCTACATGTCTTTATTATTCTGTTTTCTTTCACTACTTGAGGTTTTTCGGGATGCAACAATATCAGCATTTTTTTAACACAACAAATATTTATTTCTCACTAGCAGTACCCGGGCAGCCTGAACTCGTGCGGTAAATAAAAAAAAAATTGGAGGAAAAGGAATGTTTTCCCCTTCAAAACATTTAAGCGTAATCCCAAAAACTGCAAAGATTGAGTTAAGCCTTGGCTAAGTTTACTTCGTATTAAAATGTAGAAGTCAATCTTTCCACGTTTAATCAAAATGGCAACGGCAATTAAAATTCGATTTTCAAACTCAGTCGGTAATAGAAGTCGTTTCCACGTGTTTTTAACATTCCCGTTCACGGCACCATAGGTAAAAATCTGGTATGGACCCCACACTACTTCCTTTTACATGTAAATTTCTTAGTAGTTGCCTTAAGTGTTAAAAAAGTGCTTGGAGTGAGCAAGGTAACAATTCAAATATTTACTCCCCTAATCTGCCACGAAACAATGCAAAAAATATTTTACAATGGTTAATTTTCTAAATATTGCTGATTTTAATATCATTCAGTGAATTTTTCGCAAAATATCGCCAATAGCGCCAAGTTAAACCCAAATTAAAAAAAAAAATTTGCCAAATTTGTCGCCAACTTGGCGATATTTCGCCAAGTTGGCGTCAAACACTTGGCGACATATCGCCAAGTGGTCGCGCCAATTCATATCACTTGAGTCTGCATTGAAATTAACACTGATTTACCCCAAAAAAGGGGTAAAACACCCCCTTGGGAACATTCAAATGCAACCACAAGGGGAGGTGCACAACTAGATCATCCTCAGAGCCTACATACCAAGCTAGAAGTTTCTACGGTATATAGTTTTTGAGTTATGCGAGCCACATACGCACATACATCCGCACATACGTACATACAGACGTCACGAGAAAACTCGTCGTAATTAACTCGGGGGTGGTTGAAAACAATTTTTCGGCTGCTTATATGTTGGTAGATACATATGCACGTGCTGACAGGTCGAAAAAACTACTGAACATTCATTCGGGGGTGAGCAAAATCAAAATTTAGACTCAAATTTGAGTAATTTTTTTTTCGCGATCACAATACATCCTTTACTACGTAAAAGGAAGTAAAAAATAGTCTAAAATTGGATTTTTCGTAATCTTTCCAATGAGACCAAGATCAAGACGATACGATATTTATTTCTCTAGACAGAGCCATTTTTAAGTCAAAAATTTAGATTTCAAATAAAAAAATCTGGTATGGGTCCCACACTACTTCCTTTTACGTGTAAATTTCTTTGTAGATGCCTTAGTGTTAAAATAGTGCTAGAAGTGAGCAAGATAGCAATTTGAATATTTACACCCCTAGTTTTCCAGGAAACAATGCAAAATAATGTTTTACAATGATAAATTTCCAAAACATCGCCAATCTTAACATCATTCAGTGGATTTTTCGAAAAATGTCACCAATAGCGCCAAATTGAACCCAAATTCAAAAAATATTTTTTTCGCCAAATTTGTCGCCAACTTGGCGATATGTCGACCACAAGGGTAGGTGCACAACTAGACCATCCTCAGAGCCTACATACCAAGCTAGAAGCTTCTATGGCATTTAGTTTTTGAGTTATGCGACCCACATACGCACATACAGACGTCACGAGAAAACTCGTCGTAATTAACTCGGGGGTGGTTGAAAGTGATTTTTCGGCTGGTTATATGTTGGCAGGTACATATGCACGTGCTGACAGGTCGAAAAAACGACTCAACATTCATTCAGGGGTGAGCAAAATCAAAATTTAGACCCAAATTTGAGTGATTTTTTTTTTTTTTTCGCGATCACAATACTTCCTTTACTACGTAAAAGGAAGTAAAAAGAACTATGTAAGAATGAAGGCTTTCACGGCCGGAGTAAATACTAGTTGCGGATTCCGGGCTGTTGTGCCGTGGTTGGAATGGCTTTAATCCATACGTTTCGATCGCAACTGCGGCGGTCATCTTCAGTGGGTGTCGTTGATTAATTTGACGACTGATAGCCCAGAATCCGCAACTAGTATAGTAAAAAAAGAACTATTCATCGAATTTTTTCCTACCTGGTCTAACAACCTGCCCTGCGCTTACCAGCACCTGCTGTAAAAATTGGAACGAAATCGACCCTGCAGTTTCTGAGTTTACCCCGGATACACCTATTTTGGAGTTTGTGTTTTACATTCATAAAGATTAGAAACTATTTCATAAATAATGAAATAATGTTACACTTTGAGCGGAGCGGTTCGTGACATTGTGACAGTTAGTGACAATGGAAGGGGGTGGGTTAACAAGAGATATGACATTTCGATTATTTTTATAGCAATATGTTTATGTTGTGTAGCATTATATGTGCCAAAGAAAGGGTGGTAAAGCAGGCCAGTCATTTAGGAGCGTCAGGGAGGTCAATTCCCCCCCCCCCTCGGCTTTGAGAAATCAATCAAAAAATATTAACATGACGGGCTCTGTTTGTTTGCCTGTTTGTTTGTAACCGATTGCTAGAAGCACCTACAGACCTGAAACTTGTCACAAAATTCGAATGTATCCCAGTAAACTGCTCCTCGAACGCCGAATTCTAAATTTCGAGTTGGTTAGAATTATTTTCCAATTAATTAATTAGTCTAATTTTTGGTGTATCCGGCATAACAGTATGCCGGATACACCACCGGTGTCCGGTTGGGGGGACTCCCCCCCCCCCAACAAACATTATACATCGTTGGAAAGGAAAAAGAAAAGTTTAAGGCAGGGATTCAAGTGAAACAGCACTGCGATCGCTTCGAATGCAATCGCTACTGGAAGTGAATTACATTATCATCAACTTAAATTGGCACTGACATCACTACGAGCGGAGCCAATAAGAGCTTACAAGCAGTCGGCCATCTCCTCTTATTCGCCAAGTATGCTGTGACGTTTTATCTAGCTCGTTTTTCATAGGCAAACGTCACGATGAACGTTCTAATGTAATTCATTTCCAGTATCAAGAAACTTTCTAATGTAATTCATTTCCAGTAGCGATTGCAGTTTGCGATAGCCTGTTTCACTTGAATCCCTGCCTTAGCCCGCTTCTCTCCGTTAATTAGAACAGGAGATATTAATTAACCAAATTCAGTCAATTTTCAAGGCTTAACTCTATACGCAAAAGTGAAACACTAAGTTCATTTTCCAGACAAACTCTTCCTTCGTCCCTGAAGTTACATAGCTGTTTAAATTTGAGTATTAAGTTAAGCCTTGAAAATTGACTAAATTGGAGTAATTAAAATGCCCTTTTACTTACTTAACTTAATCTCTTTTGGATTTATTTAGCGAATTGTTTTTAACTTTAACACTACTTTGAGAAGAATTTAAACGGTCGTGGAGCACATTTGAATTAAAGAACATAATAATTTTACTTCAGTGGGTTGGAGTAGAGCCGCTATATAGACAGGCCGACGCATCAAGATTAAGTTTCACCACTTTGGATCCAATTCCTTAACTTTTACTTTCAAATTTTCATTGTTGCGGAGTAGGGTTGCCAGAAAAAAGTTTTGGCACATTGCTAAGCTTTGCCAAATCCACGTGCCGCTAATAATTGCTCACAGTGAAAAATTACCGAAACGCGATTACTGGCCATAAAAGACAACCTCTCAAACACGCAAACACGTGCTGGATCCAAAGTGGTCAAACTTAATCTTGATGCGCCGGCTCGTATATATAGGGGCCTTAGGTTGGAGTAGAGCCGCTATATAGACAGGCCGACGCATCAAGATTAAGTTTCACCACTTTGGATCCAATTCCTTAACTTTTACTTTCAATTTTTCATTGTTGCGGAGTAGGGTTACCAGAAAAAAGTTTTGGCACATTACTAAGCTTTGCCAAATCCACGTGCCGCTAATAATTGCTCACAGTGAAAAATTACCAAAACTCGATTACTGGCCAGAAAAGACAACCACTCAAACACACAAACACGAGCTGGATCCAAAGTGGTGAAACTTAATCTTGATGCGCCGGCTCGTCTATATAGGTTGGAGTAAATTTAAATTTATTCAGTTGACTTCCTTTACAATTATTTCACAGGCATTGCCGTACGGGTAGTGCTAGTGTATTTACATATAAGTGGGAGTTTCCGATGAAATCGCATTATGTTTGCATACTTTTCCTCCCCCCCCCCCCTCGAAAAACTTGAAATTTCGGCACTGGGGTAAAGTGAAGTGTGACATAACGCTTGTTTTTACAACAACATGTTCATGCTGTGTAGCGTGATACGTGACAAGGAAAGGGGGTAAAGTGAAGTGTGACATTTTGTTGCTCCACAGATCGGGAGTGAATAACAGGTATGACATCGAACAAATTTTTATAGCCATATGTTCATGTAATTCAGCGTGATATGAGACAAAAGGAGTGTGCAAACTGAAGTTTGAAACTTTGTCATACAGGAAACAGGGAGCCAAATCTGATGAAAAAATGTGTGGTATCATTGATAGATAGCAGTTATGGACTTTCCACAATTCATTCGTCTCTCATTACTTCATTTTAAAGTGTTCTACCTTATTGCGTTTTACCATAGCATTTTTTTTACAATTTTGTTCAATTTTCTTTTTTTTTTTTTTTTAATAACTTTTGTTAATGGAATATTCATAAGCACGTACACTTAAAAAACCAGTGATATTGATTTCCATTTATTAAGCTCCGTAAAGAAATGAATCATTCTACTAAAATACTAGTCTGATACTAGGTAGGGAGTTAAAAGAACCAAAGTAATTAATTTTATTCATCACTTTTGACGGCCATTAATTATTCTCAAAATGTGCTTTTAAGTTTATATAGTACAACAAAAAGCAATTCTCAAACAAGGTTAAAGTTTGAAAAAACATATGCATTGAGGATTGTTTTAAGTGAGTTAAACAAAATAATCATAATTTGCCACTCGATCATTCTATTCAGGCGGTTCTCAACCTTTTAATATTCGCGTCTGAGTTTTCTGTCACAATTTTTATCGCCCTCCTTCTTCGTCCACTTCATACAACAACAATTTGAACAACAATGTATTTTGAGCAATTCGGTGTAGTAGATTCACTGCTACTTTTACTAAACATATGCATTGAAACTTAGAAATGTATTCTATATTCCAAATCAGTGGTTCCCAACCTCAAAAGGGCTGTAAATTCTTGAGGGGCGATAGAAAGGCGATGGGTATTTGGAAGATAAAACAGTAGCAATCAAAGTGTAGTGAAAATCGAAATTGTGTACGAAAGCGGTTGTTCAGAGTTTGGATAATCAATCACAAGTTAAGAAAGAAACAAATTAAAGTTCAAGATCTTCCTCCTTGTACTTTGGATAAACCTTAGGAAGTATTTTGTCAGTCACTGTCAGTTTTATGAATTTTCATATTTTTAATTTGCATTTCTTCAAATTTTAAGTTTCAATGATTTTAATTCCGCCAAATTCCTTTGCAGAAAAGGAAATATTTTCGTGAAAAATGTATACTTCTGTTTTTTGAAAAGTACGTCGATGATCTTAGTTAAATGTTATCCTTCAAATGCTTATCAGTTCTTTTTGTAAAAGAAAAAAAAACCCGTTATTTTATTTATTTTTTAACATTTTTAGTTTTAAAGTGATTGGTTATAATTACTTTATTGCAGATATATAACTTCAAAAAAAGTTAGGTACTCATATTTTTAATAATATCGATGCTCAATTGTGCCAAAGATTTTTTCCGAGGAAGAAAGGGTGCGGGGGGGAGGGCGATAGGTGTCAATCTGCGACTTGAAGGGAGCGATGAGCTTAAAAAGGTTGGGAAACACTGTTCCAAATGATAGATATCCACTGACTTCATTAATTTACATTTTAGCTCAACATTTTCCTCTCAATTCTTTAGCCAAATAACTAACATCCTTTCATAAAACCTCAATTGTTAAACTTTGTCCGAAAACAGTTGTGCTAATATGTTTTATAACAGTTGAGGGGCCAGGGGGAAAAAAGATGAAAGTCAATTTTTCGTCAATTTTGAGATATTAGCGCTATCTAGGGGCTATGAAGGACTAGTATCATCTGGTAGAACAACAAGGGGGGGAAAGATGAGAAGCAACCGAAATGTGCATGAAAACTCGAAAAACTACATAAGGAGCTACGAGAAATCAAACTTTGTTCTTCGTTTTTCTCGAAATCGCGTTTCGGTCACTTTTATCTTTTTCCCCCCAGCCCTTCAACAGTTAAATTGTTATGTTATTCCTAACAGATGACAGAGTCGTTGCCAAGGATGTATTAATCCAGAATGAGGCTATTTTTGAGGAATATTAACTTCTTGTAAAGTTATCGTTTATGGAATCCATCTCATTACTTTCTGAACAATCCTCTATGAAGTTATCTCTTTCTTCTAAATTTGTAAAAGCAAAATAGCTTTCATCTTTTGATATAGTGCAAATTTCTTTGGTACTTACCAGGAAAGATCGCGATCATGGAATAATGAATTTTTTTTTAATGAGTACCAATCGAAAGAGCATTGTAAAACATGTATCTGGACGCATGCGTTTTTGCCCTAGCGCCCCCGTTATCGAAATACAAGGTCCTAAAGTCAGCTGAATTTTTTTGAAAAATCGCCAATTTTAGCGATTATAATTAAATCGGGAAGTTGCGGCGCGAATTCGCTATTAGCGTCTAACGAGAAACTTGATTCCCATTTTTGGTCATCTGCAAAGCTTGTGAAAGACGGCTGCTAAGCAAAAAGCTACTATAAAGCCTGTGTCGTGAACAGTAGAGAGCTTTTTAAAAAGAAAACACAAGTTTAAACAACATCAAAATTAAATTTTATCTTATTATTTGCGATGAAAACACGTCCCTTGTTTAAAGAGCTCAGGAGGTGACAACGGAGCGTCCTGTTTTTTTTTTTTTTTTTTTTTTTTTTTTTTAAGTATACGTGCTATTCTGTAGTAAATTGTAAAAAAATGCAAATATAAATTTTCCCTCCGGGGGGGGGGAGGTTTTTTTTTTTTGAACTAGTCCAAATTTACTGAAAATTTGTTCAAATAAAAAAATCAAATAGGAATGAGGTGTTTTCCCTGTGATATTTCGCAAAATAAAAAAAAAAATGTTGATTGAATCGGACTTATTCCCTCAAAAGTTATGAGATAGAGTATAGGGAAAAATATATCGAATGAAATATTATTAAAATCAAAAAGTCCAATTTGGGAGTGTGCTGTCCTCGCTGAGATGTTCCGATCAAAAAAAAAATCGAATCAGACTGCTCTCAAAAGCGATTGCGGGAGAGGGGGGGAGCAGAACTGACCAATAGATAGACTGACAGGTACACAGTTTCCGCAGCTTAAAACCCAACTTTCCTATTTTAAATTTCTCTGTGTATTTAGTTATTTTTATTAAGTTGTGCGTTTTCGACTCAATTGTTTTGAACGGTTTTTTTTTTTCAAAATGCATCACTCCTTCTTTCATTATTTTTTCACCAATTTCTACTTTTTCAGAAAAGTAAGCTAAAACTTGTATGGATTTACAATTTTGTTAGTTTTTTCCTACCCGTTGAACATAAAGCAGAATCAGTAAAAGTTATACTAATGTTGTTAAACAGTACGAAATTAACATGCAATATGTTTTACATTTACGTTACAGAGACTTTTCGCTACAGTGACCAATTCTGTTTAAACAGCTGGGGTTTTTACAATGAATGTCGACTCTATTAGTATATTTTAAGAATGAAAATAGCTATTTCCCTCTACCCTTGATGTAATTTCCGACATGGATATAATTTTGCAGCTATTGACATTTACTATTCGTTTTCTTTTTAAAATTTCTATTTATTTTTCTCGATTTCAATTTTAAAAAATAAATTTTTTTGCTAAGAGTGAGCAGATAGTGAAACTTCTTGTATCGATTTTTTTTTGAAATAAGAACTGATATCATAATCCATGACAATTTAATTTCTACCTCAAAGACTATTTATTTCATTTTTTGTACATGAGCTCATATTAGCTGCTCTTCATACTTATTTATTTAATTATCCTGAATTATTCATTAAGAAACACGTGCAATATATTTTAACGTATAATAATTAACACATATAACTTAGTTCAGTAAAAAAACTTGAAATAACTAAAATTTTAAAATGTATTGTTATCGTGCGTAAAAGGATAAAACTTTAACTTCTTTGTAATGTTTTCGCTCCTCTGGATAAAACACTCTCTTTCCACATCATAGTCTTGACAAGCATTCTTTATTTTAGCTCATACAAGTAAAGGGTTAACGTAAAACATCTTTTACTTTCTTTGCAAATGACCAAACATGGAAACGATGCGATGCCAAGCAAGCAGCGGTAGGGAGAATCGGGAAATAGCTTCAATTTCTTGCCAAGTCTTCAAATTTGGCTACTTTTCGGCTAACTTTAAGACCCCTTACCTCGAAAACGAGGGGACGAGGGCACTTGATCTTTGGGTCAAAAACATGTTTCAGTTTGCTCTTTCGAATGGTACCATTTTTAACTTTTTTCATTATTACTTAAGTCGAGTACTTTCCTGGTTAGTACAAGGGAATATTTTTAATGACATGTCTTAAGTTTCTATAAACAGGAAAATATTTTTTCCTGTAGAATTATTAGGCATTATGGATGCACCGATAAGCAAATTGGCCGATTACCGATTACCGGTTAATCGGCTGAGCCGATTAATGATAAGGATAATTGTTTTTCTACTACCAATTTTACCATCACTGTCTTTATCGCTTGTACAATTCCAAGTTAGAAATAGTAAGTAATTTATTTTTGTGAGAAGATTTTTTTTTCCATTTTCCTAGTTTTCACAAAATATTTTCAATATTTTATCGAATTTCTTAGAACCAATTTTCATATTAGTGTCGATAATATTATTAACACATTGTTAGTTATGTTAATTGGAAATAAAAATTTATAAAAAAAGGAGGGGAGGGGGA
Source organism: Uloborus plumipes (assembly GCA_038373865.1). Classification (NCBI taxonomy): domain Eukaryota; kingdom Metazoa; phylum Arthropoda; class Arachnida; order Araneae; family Uloboridae; genus Uloborus; species Uloborus plumipes. The sequence goes on along the minus strand of JAXGGA010016476.1, from coordinate 12,813 downwards.
GTGTGTGGTGAACACTCCAATTTAAAAGTACTTTTAATTCATATATTTTAGTAATTCGCAGCAATTTAGTTCAATACTTTTATTCTTTGAAAATTAGAGGTTATCTGAAAGCACTGTGCTAAGGAGAAAATTATCGCCACATGAAAAATGTTGCATCATTGTCTATGTATATTTATTCAAAGTAGTAGAATTAATTTAAAAAAAAAAAACTTTATATTAACCGTGAGGATTATTATTACTGTTAATAAAATTATTCATCATAGTTTCCTAGTGAAAGTATACTTTAAAGAATAATATCTGAAAAATATTTTTCAGCTGATTAATCGGCCCGATTTTGCCGATTATTAATAATCGGCAAAGTGGCCGATTATGGCCGACTAGGGATGCATCGATTAATAGGTACTGCCGATTAATCGGTGTATCCCTAGTAGGCATTTTTCATTTGATTTCCTTTACCTTTATTTCTCTTGTAAATGAGTCTTCCTAATTTAATTAAAACCTCAGCAAGGTCATTCGGAATTTCATATAGATTTCTACGCTGCATTTGGATGTAGTTAAAAAAACCTTACTTGAAAATCCTTTAGCCCTTTAGCCCTTTAGCAATTTTAATCATTAGTTTTTTATTCAACTCATTTCATGGTTAAATGTAGGTGATCCTACAATTGGAAATTTATAGTTTATCACTGTTCTTGTAGAAGACTGCTTTTATTAAAATATATCTCCGATTTTTACAGCAATATAAAAGTGGCCATAAGCATATGCAATGCAATGCATATTGCAGATTGGTGAACTTCCAGTTATAATTAGCGCTCAATGCATCATATGATTTTTTTACCTTCAACTAAGTAGGAATTGATTTAGAAAAAAAAATTTCCTTCTTGTTACGTGAAATGCATTCAAATATTTTTGATTGCATTTTTTCTACTCGAAAAAACGCATAAAGGATTTTCGTAGTCTTACTCTAAATTAAAAATGGTAGAACTACTCAGTAGAATATATGACTCAGCTCTGCTTTTGTTAACCTAATTTCCAACGCTCTTTATTTCAAAGTTTAAAGAAGATAAACTTAAAATTTTGTTGGAACTTCTTTCATTGAAACTCTGTACATTATCCAGAAACAATGCTTATCTTTAGTTCTAATCATCCGTCGAAAAATGAGGAAACAAAACAAACTTTACCAGAATTCTGAAATTTGTATTCTCTTTATAAATTACTGTGTTCTTCGAAAAGTTCCAAAAAATATTTGACTTAAAACAATACTTATCTGAGGTTATTTCAAATTGTTAATTAATTTTTTATGACTACGTAAACTATTAACTGACCATAACTATTGTAATGCATATAACCACTATCAATGCATCATATTGCCCTAAATCATTATTAATTATCATTACCTACCTTTAGAAAATTTTCATTTTTTGATCATTGAATTCAAAAGGAGATTTTTTTGGTGAATTGCTTCATTAATGATGACTTTCTTATATTCATTTCACGAATGTTTTTAAAAAACTGATGCGTGTGTGTGTGTGTTTTCTCATCAGTTACCGGAAACTTATTCAATCAATCACATGCAGTAAGTTAATTTTATCTTTTAAATTTAAGCAGAAGTTTAAAATGAATAAAAATGTGAAAATAAAGCCTTAAATGTATTTAAACGTCATTTTCTGAATAACGATGAAACTGAGCTGAACAAAGTTGTGATTTGTATTTTCTTTTTATGAACAATGCAAATATTTTCTATCAAACTCTGCGTTTTCTAATATTTCTATAACTTCTGTCCATACATACAGCAATAAAAATTCTTTTTACAATAAAATAACGCTAGTAATATTCCGTATAACAGTTTAAAAACATACATATTTTTAAAACTCTTCTAAACTAAATAATTTACGAAATAATAAAGATGGCGATATTAAATGAACTCATTTTTTAAAAATAGTTTTCATTCTTTCCTTTTTTTATTGAATACTAAATTATTTAAAGCATTGCTCGTGCGCAAGAAAAGTCCCCTTGCATTATTTCATCTTCGGGATGATGAAAAATTTTTATTGCGCCTTCTTTTTTTTAAGATTGAAGAAAGAAAAAGTTTAAAAGTTGCCATTAAAAACTCATTAACTTAGTTTTGACAAATCAACGTAAAGTTTGAAATTGTAATACAGTTTTTAAAAAATCTTTTAGAAAAAAGATACCATGATCTCTTTTCCTTCAATTCGAGTTAAATATTATCATTTTTATACAGCAGCATAGTGTCTACAGGGTGACAATTATTGAGCTTTATTAGAAAAATATCTTGACAACTTTTGAACCGTCAACGAAATTCGATTAAATCTTGACAATTGAACTCAGATCACTATTTTGAGCGCAGGTTTATTGATGTTAGTGCTTTAGGGAAAATGTCAAAATGTAACGTTTCACAGAGTACAACGATCGTCAAAGTCTGATTCTTTCAATAAAAGCCCGACTCTGACGGAAGGAATTTGTAGCTAAGGGTAAGCTGAAGCGAACTGCCCCAAGAGCAGATTCAGAAAACTTTCAAGGAAGGGGTGATTGATTTTTAACACGTACTCTTTACAATTACCCTGGTCTTCATTGTGTTTAATACGAATTTTTCAGTGTTTCAGTCTTTAGTTTCAAAAAATTTCTGGAACTGAGCGCAAAATCCGCCCTAACTTTTTTTCACCTAATATCAGCAATGGTCGTCTGAAGTCAAGTTTTTTTTTTTTGAATTGCAATTTCGAAACATTTGGGTGAAAGAGTTCCGAACCACTTTTTAAATTTTTGAAATTTGTTTTTGAATTTGTTTTTTTTTTTTAAATTTATTTATTTATTTATTTTGTATTGCAATTTCGAAAAATTTGGGGAAAGAGTTCCGAACACTATTTCAGTCCCCATCGTCAACGAAGTTAAACTACAACTTTTTTTTTTCTTTTAAACTTGATATCTGAAACATTTCCATTTTGGATAGCTTCCACCCTTTCTAAAACGTCATCGAAGATAGTATAAAACTCCAATTTTTTAAATTCATTACCGAAATATTGTCTGTGTATAATCCCTTAAGAGAGGCGCAACTACCCCAATTGCCCTTCCTTTACATCCATCCTTGAACTGGTCTAAGAAGTATATCAATCAAAAATTTGCCAAACGAAAAACATATTGAAAGTGTAAAAAAGAAATCTCTCATCCCCATTACAGAAATGGAGTCAAGCTCAAAAGTTGCGGTGCATACAGGTTTTTGCTTATATGTGGTAAAATCTCGTTACAGTGAATACCAATCCAACGAAATATTCGCTTTATTGAAATACATTTTCACACACAGTCCTCTTTTACCTTGACATTGTTTGAACGCTCTCACAATGAAATTTCTGCTACAATGAACGCAATTTGTTGTCCCTTGACGTTCGTTGTAATCTGTTTTAATGGAATAAAATATGTGTAGGCTTAGAGGAGTACTTTGGAAAGTTCGTGATCTCTATGAGGCCCCAGAGATCACTGGAACTGAATTCGCTTGATCGGCCTTTTCTCCTGATCTCAACTCCCGTGGCTTATTTTCGTGTCACATTTTTTTTTCTTCTCAAACTAGATCAAAACCATCAATGAGCTCAAACTTTTCAGGTCATTGAAAGAATGGATGTCTGGACACCTCAGCGAGTTTTGAAAAATTTTGCTACTTATCTAAACTAGATCCGCTATATAGACGCAATTGACCCAATTTTCATGTGGTCAGCGAGCAGCTACTAAAAAGTAATATACAGGGTGCCCACAAATAACTGACGGCAAAATTTATTTGTGCATAATTTACATTCAAGATGTTTTTTACTGTTGGAAACAATAGTTTTAAATTGAATTCTATGAGCAATAGTGCAGACGATTCTTTGAATTAAAATCCGTTTTTTTCTTTGCATTATCAAGATGGATGCTAAACACTATTTAATTCTCGAATTGCATTTAAAAGGTAAGCGGAATTCATATCTTTTTTAAAAAATTGAAGTATTTAAATGTATCAAAGTGATTAATTGAAAGAACTTTAAAATTGTTTAATGAAACAGGTAACGTAGAAGTAAGGCATAGTGGTGGAAAAAGCGAAGTGTATGAATAAAAAAATTAATAAAATGTGCCCGTGAAAGAATTCCTCTGTAGGTGCATGCCGCTGCAGAATCCTTTCCAAAAAGATTGCCATCTGTGGTCACAGTTAAAGGAGCGAAAATAGAAACAATTTCTTAAACATTGATTAACAATAATGTTACTTTCATTTAACATTTATTTTATCATCATAAAAGAATTTGTATTACAGTAATAAATTATTTTTGAACCGTCAGTTATTTATGGGCATAATGTATATATACTTTTTACAGTTGTGCTTTAGTTTATTAAAGAAAACTTTAAGATTCGTCTCACTTAAACTAATATAACTGTTGTAAAAGTATTATCAATGTCCTCAGTAGTTCGTTTAGGATTCGAAAGAGTCCTCAGAAGTGAAAAGATTAAGAACCACTGATCTAAATTATATTCTAGCGGTAAATGGCAAGCATATCGAACCTGCCATAAACAAAATCCGAGTACCTCTACTTTAGTATCTATATAAAATGTTTGAACTTATTATTTTTTGAAAATTTTGATTTATGTTTTATCTGCTGCTCAACAGTTATCACCCAGTACTTCATGACTGATCATCAGATACCTTATAGGTTTAGGTTAGGTTGAGCGATTTGATGCCAAATAATAATAAGAAGGTTGTACCAAGACCTAATTATTAAGTTAACGTAACCTTTAAAAGTAAATTTTCAACTTCGAAGTGTTCATTATTGATGCGGTATTCATCATAACTCGTAATACACTTTTACGCAACACAACTTTGCTGAGTTTTGTTTGCCTAAATAACTTACGCTACTTACTTGTTCTGAAAGTGTTGCCCAATAAATATTGCAGCTAAGAATAAATATCTTGATTTATCACGCAATGGCTTTTAAATATGAACGAAATTGATAAATTGCCTCTAAATCAAAGAAGACTAAATTATGTACTAGGTTAAAAAGGAAGTTGGCGTTTCCAAAATATTTCCAAACTACATCGATGCTAGTTAAGGAAATGTCTTTAGTTTGAAAAGAACGCTTTAATTCACTCGAATATAGTTTTAAGAGCAAGACATTTTTCTGATTCTGTTTCCTTATTTATTTTGATTTTCTTCTAAGATATTTTCTTCAAAATATTTTAATATTTATCGTTCTTATTTTTTTTTATTTCTCGAACGATTTGCACGTGATTAAGCTGTTGATGGTGTTTACTTGTATAGATTAGATCAATTTTTACTGAAGAAGGAAATGTGTTTGCTTGAAAGAATTAATTAAATGAAATCTTTAGTCGTCTGTGACGTTTTCGAATTATGATAGAACATGATTTGTTTATAACGTTATAGTTCCGATTAATTTTCAAAACATTAGTTTTCATTAAAGTGACCAACACCTACTGCCATTATCTTTTTTTTGCGCTTCCTTTTTAATGAAATTATAAGGATCCCAACAGCTTTTCTTTTCTTTATACCAATAATAATTTTACCTCTTGCATTAAGAGCAAGAATCTGAGAGAGTCACGCTTGTGATTCATGACATCTCAGACTTTTTCCGAAAATTTACCAAATGTTTATTATCTTATTGAAAGACCAAAAAGTTGAGTTGTTTAGTTTTTATGGATCCCTAAAGGGGAAGGTGCGGCATCAAAAATTAAGCGGATTTTCAAGACATGGAAGTTGCTGTGAGCCAAAACTATTACCCAGTACCGTTTTTACGTATGGGTTTAACGGGCTATAGCCCAGGGCAGCACGATTGGGGGGGGGGCACTTTTTCTATGCAAAGTGAAGCCCTTTTTAGCCTACTTTCCCGTTAAAAATTAAAAAAAAGACGAAAAAAGTATTAAAAGTGGCTTAATGCATCTAAAAAATATCTCCAAGTCCAAAAAATATCGCCAAGTCAAAAAAATATTGCCAAGTCAAAAAAAAAGTCAAAAAGAAACAAGAAGGTAAAAAAAATATTGAAAAATTAAAAATTGGAAAGTAGAGATGGGGAATTTGTGTCGGTCGGTCGCTCTGTCTGTCGACCGGTCTGTCTGTCCCCCCCCCCCCCCTTTTTTTTTAACTTTTGAATGGACATTCCGATTTGAACAAACTTTTTTTTGTTGGAAAGATCTCGCCGAGTACAGCTCATTCCCATAGTTGACTTTTCGATTTGAACAATTTTTGGTTCAACTTTGAGCCGTTGAAACAACCTATCCCGCGATACTAACTTTTTAGTTAACAGTCCAATTTAAACAAATTTTTTTTTGTTCGAAAGATCTTTTCAAGGATACTTCATTCCCGTATCTACATTTTCGATTTGAACAATTTTTCGTTCAACATTGAACCGTTCAAACAAGCTGTCACCCCTAATAACTTTTGAGTGAACAGTCCGATTTAAACAAACTTTTTTTTTGTTCGAAGCATCTCGGCAAGGATACTTTATAAATTAACGATTGATTATTTATTCCTAAATTTAAATTTAGAAATTAACTAATCAAATATTTAAGTCAAATTTTTTGAAATAATTGATTAAAAATAAGTTTAAATTCAGAAATTAATCAACTAAAAATACAATATAAATTGTTTGGTTCCATCACCATATCGACGCCATCGCTGCAAGCCGCTAGGTAGATTTGTATTTCGTATTATCACAATATATGGGCAATTAATTCTAAGGAGTGGGTCATTCCAGCGAAAAAAGTACAAATTAGTCTCGAGACTGGAATTTTTTAAAATCAATTTTAATAACTACCACTCATTAAGTGTATTTTTTATTGGTTCTTCATTTAATTTTGTGCAATCGGGTATCAATTCTTTAAGAATAATCCATTTAGAAAGGACACAAAAAAATGGTCTTTATCAGAAGAAGGAGAAAATGACATGTCCCAGCTTCAAATTGCTAGAATTTGAAATGTGATTCAAAATTAAGCTGAAATGTAACAGCAAAATGAATTATGCTGCATTCCACAAAAGATGCTTCTGACACCGTTTCTGCAGATTATTACGCAAATGAAAAAATTTCCCCCCCCAAAACACAATTATTTATGCATGTCCCTAGATTTTCTGTTTCGAATTGTACACCCTGTTACAAGCCTTTTGGAATTAAAATAAATAATTGCATTCAATCTGATATATATTTTTAAAAATATAAGAAGTATAACGGCCATGATTAGCTTGCTACATTGAATTATGTAGTACACAACTAGAGTGAGCCTAATTCTTTTCTTACGATAGTTAATTTGAACTGTTTTATATCCACTCTGTTATAGTCGTATTAATGATGAAAAAACTACATTTTTTATCAAAATTGCAGATAGACTTACAGTTTTAGGCTGTTTATTCCACTTTATGCTTGTTCTGTGATTCTAACTTTTCTTTCTGATTATAAAAACATTTTTAAAGGATATTTTGATTATAAAGACATTTTTTGTCCACTCTGTTATACAGTGATCAAAATATTTAAAATCCTTTCATAAATGAGTCATGTACTAGCCATTTACACTTTATCAAACACAAATACATGGAGACTCAATAAAAAAAATGATTAGTTGGCAGAAATTATATCTCTACTAATAATAAAGCTGAAAGTTTGTCTCTCTGTCTTTCCTTCTGTCTGTCTGTCTGTTACGCGCGTAGCGCCAAAACCGTTCGGTCGATTTTCATGCCACTTGGTACAAAATTAGTTTGTATCATGTAGTTTTGCACCTCGAAGCGATTTTTCGAAAATTCCATTTCGTTCTTTTTCTATTCGAATTCTTAGCGGAAATTCGATAAAATAGGGAAGAAATATTTTATACACATTTTCAAGTCTTATGTCATTCGAAAGCTTGAAATTTTCTGCACAAAATGACGTTTTTTCGAAGTTTCTACGATCATCAGGAGAGCTGTAACAATTGTTTTTAGAATCCCGAAATTCAAGGCTTACCTTCAGTAAAGCAAGCCAAACGATTCTAAAATGGCTTTGCTCGCGAATAAAATTTGTTTGAAAATAGAGATGAAATGAATTATTTTATCAACGGAAATCAACTTTTCATGTTGTTACCATGGTTACGTTTTTATTTCGTTCTTTTTCCCTTAATAATTTTAAAAATGTATTTGTTTTTGTAACAATCCAAACTCCAAGCCTTATTAAAATTAGTCAAATGAAATATTAAAAAACGTGATAAGATGGCACCTGTCAATCAAATGAGAAATCGAGTCCTTTCCTTAAAATACAGGATACCATTCTAAATTTATCGTCTGCAAAACATATTTTACTTCATTATTAATTTATTTCAATATAAATTGCAGCAAATGGCTTGAGTGAACGAATTTAGCTTTTAATTTATCGTTTGCTGGTTGATCTTTGTCGATGTTTATTGTTTTTATTATCATTGTGAAGAATAATGCACGAAATTTCTATGACTAATACTTAAAATTTTTAGGATCAGTTGAGTTTAAAAGAAAAAATTGCTCCAAATATACTTTTGCAATGTGATTATTTATTGTTGGACTGTAATTTGCAGCAATAATTGCATTTAATAAATAATGAAAGACAATATTAAAAATTATTTTTTTGGCGACTTTTTTACAATTTGGCATTCAATTCTATTTCAGTATATTTACTTCTATCTTATTGCGATATTGCAACGTTCTTTCTAAAGTATGTCATTTCGGAAAATGTATTATTTTGTTTTTGAAGTTAGGAAAGAAAACTTTCTTCTTCTTTTAAACTTTGGTAAGATTTCTGTTGGTTTCTGTGAGCAACAAAATTTTTCTTATTTTTTCTTTTGGCTTATTTTTGTGCACCTATCTTTGGGGTTGCATTCGAATGTCCCCAAGGGGGTGATTTACCCCTTTTATGGGGTAATCAGGGCTTTCAATGCAGACCAAAGTGATATGAATTGGCGCGACCACTTGGCGATATCTCGCCAAGCTTTTGGTCACCAAGTGTTTGACGCCAATTTGGCGACATATCGCCAAGTTGGCAATAAATTTAGCGAAAAAAAAATTTTTTTGGGTTCAATTTGGCGCTATTGGCGATATTTTGCGAAAAATCTACTGAATGATGTTAAAATCGGCGATATTTAGGAGATTAATCATTGTAAAACATTTTTTTGCATTATTTCGTGGCAAACTAGGGATGCAAATGTTTGAATTGTTATCTTACTCACTTCAAGCACTATTTTAGCACTTAAGGCATCTACTAAGAAATTTACACGTAAAAGGAAGTAGTGTAGGGTCCATACCAAATTTTTATATCATACTTTGAAGGAATTATAGTTGAATTATAACTAAAATAGAGTATTTTTTTCTGCCATATCATTTTTATCATTACCACGGGCAAAGCCGTGCGGGTACCGCTAGTAAATTAATAAACTTAAGTAAACAGTTTCAGACATGATTTGTACCATTTTTTCTGGAATGACCCGAGTTCACTTTTTTAGGCTAATGCGAGAAGCATTTAGTGTTATGGATACTCTGTCCTAACACACAAGTACACAACTTCCTGTACACGAGTGCACGTACTCATTCATTTGGACTCACATCGATTACCTATAATACGTCATAATAAAATAAAGAGGAGACCACATCCCATTTTTTACGTGAACCATTCAGGTATAGCATGATTCTAAAAAAATAAATTTTCACTTCCATTTTCTTTCACCCCCCAAAAAAAGTCCATTTCAGAAAAATGAAACAAAAAAAAATTACTTGAGATACCTGTATGTAACGTTTTAAATCTTTCAATGGAAAACTTCGTATCATATTCGTAAGCATTTAAAATGAGTATAACCTTGAACGAAATTCAAATATAGTTTTTTCGTTTCGCCTAAAATGCACTGTATCATATTTTCAAGAAATGAAAATTTGAAATAGGAAAAAGATGACTTACGCAAAAGAGAAGGTACCGTTACACCGTTACTAAATCATTATAGAGATGTTATTTTTTGAAGTTTCCTTCAAAACAAATTTGTGTTTCTAAGTTTCTGATGTGTATTTGTAAATGTATAAAATTAACTGTACTCTCTTAAAGAAATGTTCGTATATCAAACAGAAATGGTACTTGTCATACTTGACAGTCAAAATTTTTACCGCTCTAGGTTAAAAACAGAAGATTTTAAAACTATCAATGAAGTATTTTCAAACAAAAAATCAAAATCGATTTAGTGTGTGTGAATGGTGAGTGTGTGTTTGTGTGTCACATTTTAAGCGCTATAACCAAGCATAAGAATAAAAAAATCTAGCCAAAGGTCTTTGAACAGTGTCAGAAAAGTTACTTGGTTATTCTTCTAAAATGGACTGTTAAATACTGTCCAAAAAATATCGCCAAGTTAAAAAATATCGATAAGTTATAAAAATATCGCCAAGTCCAAAAAAAAAGGGAAAATGAATATCGAAAAATTAAAAATCTGAAAGTAGGGTATTGAGATGAGGAAGTTGTGTGTCGGTTGGTCGGTCTGTCTGCCTCCCCCCCCTAATAACTTTTGAATGAACAGTCGATTTGGACAAACTTTTTTTTGTTGGAAAGATCTCGGCGAGTACAGCTCATTCCCATATTTGATTTTTCGATTTGAACAATTTTTAGTTCAACTTTGAACCGTTCAAACAACCTGTCCCGCGATGCTAACTTTTGAGTGAACAGTCCGATTTGAACAAACTTTTTTTTGTTCGAAAGATCTTATCAAGGATATTTCATTACCGTATTTACATTTCCGATTTGAACAATTTTTCGTTCAACATTGAACCGCTCAAACAAGCTGTCACCCCTAATAACTTTTGAGTGAACAATCCGATTTAAATAAACTTTTTTTTTTGTTCAAAGGATCTCAGAAAGGATACTTCATTACCGTATTTAAATTTTCAATTTGAACATTTTTTCGTTCAACATTGAACCGTTCAAGCAACCTTTCCCCACCTGATAACTTTTGAGTGAACCGTCCGAATGGAATAAACTTTTTTTTTGTTTGAAAGATCTCGGAGAGGCTCATTCGCATATTTTGCTTTTTGATTTGAACCATTTTTCGTTCAATATTGAACCATTCAGAAAAAAAATTTAACATTAGCGTCTACGGGGAATGTAAGTTGAACGTTGATCCTGAACTTAAAGTCGGATTTCCTTCAAACTAACTTTGTAAGAAAATGGTTTTTATAAATAATGTTTGTAAAGTACTTTTCTGAATAATCTTCTGTAAGGACTCTGATTCCGACTCCGACTCCGCAAACATGGCGGAAATGCAGGCTCGGAAAAAAAATGACTGATTGTACAGACGATTTTTTGTTTATTTATTCATTTGTTTTATTTTATTTGTTATTATTATTTTTTTTTGGCAGACGATTTTCTTTGTAACAAATTCTTCATTCACGAGCGCATTTTATTCTTTATTTATATTTAACAACTGGCAACGGATTAAAAATGAAATTCGAGAGATTTTATTAAAGGACGATTTTTTTTTTCCTTTTTTTTTCTTTCTTTGATAAAATGTGTTTCGATGCTCTTTGTATTTTTATTTATTTATTTTTTTTAACGATTGAGGATTTTTTCTACGGAAGAAATGTAACGGTTAAATTCTTTAAAAGGTGCGACAAAACTTTATTTGTTTACTAGCCGGGTACCCGGCCCTGCCCGGGTTTCGACCTGGTATGGTGTTTTAGTAACACTCGTTCATTAATTTTTCAACATTAAAGTGCATATCTATAATCACAATGGCTACTTCTGTAAACAATGGCAATTTTTTCTGACTGGACAAACTAAAAAAATGTATTACACACCTTAAATACAAATGCAAGCTACAAATAATGTTTAGGTAAATCGGAAATGTTATAAGCTTGGTACAGGGTGTGGCGGAGAATCTTGCAGACTTGAAAAGTCAACTAAGGGAAAAGTACATCATGTATCAGTTTACTACTTTTTATAAGATATGGTACCCATTCCGAATTTTTATATTAGTAAGATTTAAAAACTACACCGGGAAATGACGGCCCCTGTTAATGATGCACTCATGTACCCTAAATTTGTTGCACTCCAGGCGTTGCAGGGTCCGGGCTCGTCGTTGTAAACGATCGATTTGAGATACCCCCATAAAAAATAGTCACAGAGTGTCAAATCGGAAGAGCGGGCCGGCCATGGTACGTCACCTTTCAAGGAGACGTTATCACTCAACTGGTGAGCCACAGCAAGTTTGTAGGGATGAAACTGGAGTTCGTTGTGAAGAATTCGTCTCAGTGTCCAATCAAAAATCCCCAAAGCAGCAGCGTATTTACGCACCGAACACCTGGGAGAGCGCAAAAACGACTCCCTCCCTTTTTCGACATTTTCTAGGGTTCTGGAAATCCGTTGACCTCCTGGGCCTCTGTTTACCACACTCTCACTTTCCCTGAATGTTTTCACCCACAAAACAGTCGATTCCCAGCCAGGAATGGGAACAACGGACTGAATTTTGAACCGAGTTTGGAAGGCACGTTGAGTGGCGACCACCGAAAGATTTGTGGCGTCCCACTTTAGTTAAGCCTTTACCGGCGATAGTTTTTGTATAGTAACTTTTGTTTGTATCGAGTAGCAACAATATACTGATAGATACGAATCTTGTAAATAAATTTAGTCGTTCTTACTACTCTGATAAAAGGCGTCTGGTTATTATTGTAAAGTACATATTCAACTACATCCTTACGACCAACCCACATCTGGTGACTCAAGGACGTGATCAGAACTGCAATGAGTGATTAAAGTAATAGTTTCATTTATGCTAAAAGTGTAAAAATATTTTCGCCATTTTCATTACTAC
>JAXGGA010016475.1:0-26586 GCA_038373865.1 Uloborus plumipes | reverse complement strand
TTTGGCCACATACTTGATTTGATGACTTCGAAGCTAACTTCAAGATGCGTTCAACGGCCTGTGTGTGGAAAGCGAATTGAATAAATTTCCGTTTTACGCATGGAACTCCAACAACCAACATATTTCGAAGATCGTCTGAAGGAACATTGCGGAGAACTGGTGGAGGCGTTATTTTGCAATTGTTCCAGTCTATCAAACCAACATAATCTGCAGCTTCAAAGTTTCCGAGCAATGACGGGATCGCGTACGTTAAGATACATTTTTAGCAAGTATCTTGATGCATGACTTTGTTTGATTCTCCGATTGAACTGAAGTTGAAGTAGATGAGCCAAAAGAGTAGCGAATAGAGTCCTGCGACCTTCTCTTGGCTCTCTTTTGAAGTTTCTTTGTTTCTTCAATATTCACTGCACCGTTGGACATTACCCTAGTAATCCTTTGATCAGAGAGAAAGGCCTTTCTTTTAACGGAACTCTTTTTTCTTTAGGACATGCACATGAATACAAATCATGGCACTTACAAGCAGCGATATCAAAGAGTTTCACTGCAACCTCCTTAAATTTCATATGTTGATCTCTTGTTTTCTCGTTGTGTTTGACTCTTTTAAGTACAGCCTTCATGGCCACATGTTTTTGTGATAAATAAGTATCATTGCAACAACACGTTCTGAAATTACCGCAATGCACGAGTCCTTATACAAGTTTACTATATTTCTTGTGAAACGATCAGCAATAATGGAGAAGCTATAGGCTCCTTATTACTAGTAATTTCTGAAGAAAATATTCGTCTCTCGAGCATACAACATTTTATAACATCTTCATAGGTTGAAAGCATGCAGTCAAAGTCTTTAGCATACCCAAAAAGTTGCCCATTTAGAAATATCTCTTGGAAAAAAATTGAGCGTTTCGCTTTACGAAAAATATGCCATAAGACTTCGAACCAATATTTAAAACACTTGACTTCCTTATGGACTTAACCATATAAAAAAAGAAGAGGAGCCCATTTCAGTTCAAGAGGTAGTCTGACGTTGTCATTCAGGTGATAAAAAATTGAAATATTGGAGCGTATTAGATATGTAACAGCTTTGTTGTGTGTAACTCGCATTTAAGAATTTTTTTACGAAATTCTCTAATTTCAGGAATTTTTTCAGAGCATAAGTAATTAGCTCACAGACTTAAAATTTTAAGTATTAGTTTGTGATATGAAGTCGCAAATTTTTTTCACTAATTCTTAACATTCGGTGAAATGTATAACAGTTCGTAAGTTTTCTCTTTTTTTAATTTTTTTTCTAAAAATCTCTAAAATCCATGCCTCTTGCCAGAGCAGAAGATATTAACTCAGAGTCACGAAATTGTTCTCAGTAATTAGTGTTAGGAAGTCTCAAATTTTCAGCACTAAGGCGTAATATTCTGTGGATTTTAAAATATTTTGTAAATTTTCTCTTTTTTCGATTTTTTTCCAAAAATCTCTAAACTTCAAGCCTCTTGCCAGAGCAGAAGGCATTAACTCGGAGTCAAGAAATTTTTCCCGGTAATTAGTGCTAGGGAGTCACAAATTTTCCGCACTAGGGCTAAGTGCTTTGTAGAAATTCGATTTTTTCGGGACACCCTAGTGTACGTCCATTTGTCATTATTCCTTCCCATAGCATCACATCAGTACGACCAAAAACAGTCACGTTCCATAATGTTTGAGGGATGATTTCTTGTTTCTGACTCCCTTCACATGTAAACTTATTTAGAATCACCTGTAAAACTAAACCTCGACTCATCAGTAAGCAGAATATGGGACCATTGGTGTTCCCTCCAGTTCTGGTGTGCTTTGCATCAATTCCGGTGCTCCTTCTTATGTTGTGCGGACAGTGAAACACGTACACTTGGCTTTCTGGCATAAAGGCCTGTATCATTAAGCCTTCTGTAATAGCCTTCCGTTTGCTGTGATACAGCAGTTCCAGTGGCGGCTAAACGTTCGGAAGCTAACTGGTGAGCAGTAGATTTACTGTTACGACGGGCAGTTAGTGCTAAATATCGATCTTCGGCAGCAGTTGTCTTTCGTTTACGGCCTTGTCCAACCCTTCTTACAACAGTTCGCCCAGTTTAAAATTGTTACCATAATGTGGAGGCTGTCATGAAATGTTTCGACATCTGGCTACGTCCGTAATAGGCTGCCCTGCTTCTAAACGGCCGATGAGTCGCCACTTCGCAGATTTTCCCAAACAATGCATCGAAGTCATAGCAAGCCGATTTGAGCCCTTACACGATGAAATCAAACGTTATATCGCAGAGATTTACTAAGTTACTCTTTTTGCGCAAAGCGCTTGGTTACGCATCGCATGACGAAAGCCTACATTTCCATATCACAGTCTAGTTTAATAACTTTTCATTTGATAATGTTAATTAGCCTTGTTTTTTACAAATTTTCTGCAAAAATGGATCACATTGATCGTACATTTCATTGAATATCATTACTTTTGTACACTAGGTGGCCAAAAGTATCCGGACACTTTCAAAAATTTACATTCTTACATATAGCTCGAGAAATAAGTGATCAATTGTTCTTTAACTTTAGTCATACAAAATATAGACTTCACCGAACATTTCCAAGTTGAAATTAAATTACCCTTGCATTTGGGGGACGGCAATAAGGGGGTTGAAAGAAAAACCGCTTTTTGACCATAACTCTTCGAAAATAGCTCGGAATAAGCTATCAATTTCAGTAATTAATTAGCATACTATGTATAATTACTGTACAAATTTTTATGAACGTACCACTCTTACTTCTGAAGATATGAAACATTTTTGAAAAAACGGCAATTTTATTTGAAGGGTTTTTGCTCATAACACGCAGAGTTTTTGATCAAATCTTATCGCAACTTCAGGAAAGATGACAAAATACAAGAGAAATAACATACTAAAGCGGTAAATAAAAATATTAAAAATTCGATGAGATATGAACGTTAAAAGGAAATAATTTTTCACGGCGCATGCGCGAACGACAGAAATTTATAACTACAAAAATATTGTAGCCAGATTTATACTGCATCTTATAAAAAAAGTTCCAGTTGAATATCATGAAAAATGAAAAAGATATCAGCGATCTAGTGAGCTGTATTTCATTCATTTCGCAGACAATACATAAATAGTGAGGGGTTGTCCACAAATAGTGTGGTGACAATCGATCATTTTTTTTCAATGTTAAATTGTATACAGTTTGAAAATTTATATTCGGCATAGAAGTCACATTTCGTCTGTTCGGCCAAAAAGACCTTATACGTACGTTTCCAAAAGTATCCAGACACCCTCTGAAACGTTGGTTTTGAAAGACGACGCAATAACCTTTAATTTAAAAATAGCTCTTTGTGGACAGACCCTCACTATTTATGTATTGTCTGCGAAATGAATGAAATACAGCTCACTAGCTCGCTGATATCTTTTTCATTTTTCATGATATTCAACTGAAACTTTTTTTATAAGATGGAGTATAAATCAGGCTACAATATTTTTGTAGTTATAAATTTCTGTCGTTCGCGCATGCGCCGTGAAAAATTATTTCCTTTTAACGTTCATATCTCATCGAATTTTTAATATTTTTATTTACCGCTTTAGTATGTTCTTTCTCTTGTATTTTGTCATCTTTCCTGAAGTTGTGATAAGGTTTGATCAAAAACTCTGCGTGTTATGAGCAAAAACCCTTCAAATAAAATTGCCGTTTTTTCAAAAATGTTTCATATCTTCAGAAGTAAGAGTGGTACGTTCATAAAAATTTGTACAGTAATTATACATAGTATGCTAATTAATTACTGAAATTGATAGCTTATTCCGAGCTATTTTCGAAGAGTTATGGTCAAAAAGCGGTTTTTCTTTCAACCCCCCTTATTGTCGTCCCCCAAATGCAAGGGTAATTTAATTTCAACTTGGAAATGTTCGGTGAAGCCTATATTTTGTATGACTAAAGTTAAAGAACAATTGATCACTTATTTCTCGAGCTATATGTAAAAATGTGAATTTTTGAAAGTGTCCGGATACTTTTGGCCACCTAGTGTATATGTGAAGATAATTTTGGACATCAGTGTATTTTGAAAAGTTAAAAATCATACGAAAAGGTCATTTGGAAGTTTATACGAAATAGGTGAATGAGAACTATGTTTTTTAAAGAAACACCTTTGAGTGAGATACAAACCTTTTGTACCTATTACGAATGTAGTTACAACAAGATTGTATAATTCAAGAATATTATGCGAAATAACTGAGTCTCATTTTCAGAAATCACATATAATTTATTTTCCTGTGCAAGAACAATCAAAGTGAGCTCATTTGTAACAATTACCGTCACAGAACATATTCTTTATCCTTTTCATCTGGGTTAGTATATACTATTAAGTCTAATTCTGATGACGCATCAGAATGGAAAATTTAACTATTACTTATTTATTCATCCTAACAGCTAAACTTCTTGGAGAATTTTTGTCTTCGTTTTTGTCCAGATGCTTCAAACCGTTTGTGATTCATCACTCTGCACTCAGAAAATATGTTATTTAAGAGCCATTCCACGGCAACGGAAGTATCAGTTTTGCACAAAACAGCTTACAAACACTAGAAATATGTTAAATCCTTGGTTTATTTCACGAACTTTATGAAGAACATGTTCCGTACTACTATATAAGAGTTAAATTTTGAAGATTTCCAAAAAAAAAAAAAATGTTATTTTCTCCATAACCGACGTATCTTACAAGATACGTCGCTTACGGAGCCAAAAATGCTTCATATAAATTCTGTGACTGCAAATCTTCAAAATTTAACTGTTTTACAGAAGCGGAATCCCTGTTCTTCATAAAATTCCATAAATTGTATAATATAATAGTAAAGAACATGCTCTTCATAAAGTTCGTAAATTAAAACAAGGATTTCACATATTTCTAGTCTTTGAAGCTGTTTTGTGAAAAACTGTTAAGCCCGTTACCGTGAAATGGCCCTTAAACAGCTTGTTTTCTGAGTGCAAATAGATGAAACACAAACGGTGTGAAGCATCTGGACGTAAAGGGAGACAAAAACTCTCCAAGAAATTAGTTTAGCTGTTAGGATGAATCAATAAGTAATAATTAGCCTTCCATTCTGATGCGTCATCAGAATTAGACTTTATAGTATCGACTGACCCAGATGAAAAGGATAAAGAATGACGGTAAATTGTAATAAATGAGCTCACTTTGATTGTTCTTGCACAGGAAAATAAATTGTGTCTGATTTCTGAAAATGAGACTTCGTTATTTCCCATAATATTCCTGAATTATGCAATATTGTTGTGACTACATTCGTAACAGGTACAAAATATTTACATCTCACTCAATTTTGTTTCTTTAAAAAATATTTTTGCTTTTTATTAAAGCGGAACTGCGCTTATGTTAGAATGAGTAATATATCATGTTATCCAACACGATTTCTTGGAATAAATAATTCCCCTGTGGAATAAATAATTCCTACGTATAATTCCTAAAATATACATAGAAGTTAAGTAGGGGAATTTGGGACAAAGTGAAATGGTGAAATGTTTTCGCAGTTGTCAGTGCCACCTATCTAGCAATATTTCAACTAAGTTTTAGACATATAGTTGATTAAAGTCAAAAAATAAATTGCTTCAAAGATCAACGAAAAAAATTATGCAAGTAATTTTCAAAATTTGATACGTTTATTGTAATTTGCGTGGTTTTTCACAAAAATATATCCTGTTATTCAAAAATAATAAAATATTTGTAAATATCACTTTAACTATTAATTGGGATCTACTAATGTCTAGTGTAGTCCTTATTTAGTTTATATTAGGCGTGTTTGGATTGTAAATGTTCAATGTAATTTGTCAAGTGCACGTGGGGAAAAGTGGATGGGGTAAAGTAAAATAGTTCACTTTGTTTGTATAGTGCCACCTATCTAGCAATATTTCAACTAAGTTTTAGACATATAGTTGATTAAAGTCAAAAAATAAATTGCTTCAAAGATCAACGAAAAAAATTATGCAAGTAATTTTCAAAATTTGATACGTTTATTGTAATTTGCGTGGTTTTTCACAAAAATATATCCTGTTATTCAAAAATAATAAAATATTTGTAAATATCACTTTAACTATTAATTGGGATCTACTAATGTCTAGTGTAGTCCTTATTTAGTTTATATTAGGCGTGTTTGGATTGTAAATGTTCAATGTAATTTGTCAAGTGCACGTGGGGAAAAGTGGATGGGGTAAAGTAAAATAGTTCACTTTGTTTGTATATGCATTTATTTGCTAAATCATGTACGTATTTCTTCATTTATTTATTTATTTACATTCTTTTACTTATTAATTCACCCATTTATTCATTATCTTATTTTATTATTCATTCTCCATTTAATTCGCTTATTTATTTTTCTCATCATATTAATTAATTTATTTATTTGTTAATTCTTTCATGGATAATTAATTTATTCGTTTATTTGCGAATTCATTTGATGAAAATGACTGTAACATGCCAAAAAGAAAATGTTTCATTACAAAAATATTGCATTTTTCACTTTGCCCTGTGGTTTTTTGAGATAAAAAATTTCTACCTTTTTTTGAAGATTAAAAATAACTGCCAAAACTCAAAAATTACATTTCAACGACAGTTGTATTACAAAATACATTATTCCTTTATGTACACAGATTTTCAGAGCAAATTTCCAATGTAATCATTTTGAAACAGGTACATTATTTGAACTATTTTACTTTAGTCCCACATTCCCCTACCTAGTGAAAATCCTTTCCTCTTTTAGTTTACTCTACATTTAGTCTCATTTTACAATGCACGTCTCTACGATGTAATGCATATTTTTAAATATTTAAACTAACGAATTTCGTTAAAGTCGTAGACAAAGAGTGTAAACTATAAGTTAGTAGCTAAACAAAACGGACTTCAGGGCATGGTAGTTGAACTTGGAAGTCGTACCACTGTCAAGCAGCGGCTCAAAACGTAAGAGAAATTTAAGCATTTCATATTATTCGACTATCTCATAACATCCTCGCCTATCCTATATGGAATGATATCTGGTGCTTTGAAACTAACTTCTTCAAAATTACGGTATTTTAACTTGATTCACTAAAAATGGTGTCTAAATGTGCTGAAAAGGATGTTAAAAACAATAGCTACTTGAAATAAATTCGCCGTTAACTTTTAAGACTTTTTGTTGGCCATATATCTCAGTTTTTTCCTAATATTCATGTTTTTCAAGTCAGTATAGTAAGAAAAAAAAAAAAAACACGAGACATTCATAGTAGTTTAAATATTTGTCGCCCCTAAGGAAGGAGCCCCTTTGGTACTTGTGACAGTTACTTATTAAAATTGTATTTCAGCCACCCTTTTTTTTTTGTAGCACTGTAAATATTGGTGTGCAATAAAAATTACTTTTTTCTTACTGCCTAAAAAAGTAGTGTGTTTTGCTTGTAATTAGTTAGGTGAATGTATGATAACGAATCAAGAATATAATACAAGTACGCTAGTGCACTTAGTTTTGGACACACTTCAATTTTTTAAAGATTTGATTATTTTACATTGCGTAACAAATAATTAGTTCTTTTTCTATCATTTAAATCCTCTATTAATAACGTCTCTAATATATATGCATTCATTTCATGTTACCTATATTTCATTTTATTTTTTACTGCCAACTATAAACAGAGATCGTTTACAAATGAATTTTGATTTATTTTAATAATTAACATTGGCAATGAAATAATACATTGTTTTAACTTGAAACCGATTAAAATTCATGACTTGATATTGATTAATTAATATTGATTTAATACTGAGAAATTTTATTATGCTATTGTAATATTTGCTACTGTTTAATAACTAAAAATACGTATGCATATATAATGTTCACACGTAATGAATATATATACAAATTACAGAAGTTACAAATAAATTATTGAAGTGAAATAAATCAATCTAACAATTCATTATACAATCTATGATGATGAAATCTTAAAAAAAGGAAAAGTGTTCAGAATTAAGTTCATTAATGTATATATGTATTGTGCAGATACATATCCATCATGAGCAAAAAAGGGCGCCATTAGTTTTGATTATTTTTCTGTAATTCTGTTCATCAAACAACCGCTTGCTTATACTTATTCAAAAATAAATTAAAATGCAATAATTAATTTGTGTACCCAGTGGAATTGTACTATGTGCTTTATGATATGCTGTTAGAACTTTGAAGTAATTAAATTATTTTGAACTTGATTAAAATTGATCACCTGCCTAATTACATGAATTTAAACTTTTTTTTTTAATTAAAACTCATTTTCATACTAACTGCATTTTTTTAAAATGAAGCAATATAACAAACAATGATCCAAGTACTTAAATGAGCCCAAAAATGTAAAGTAATATTTGTTCATTATAAAATTAATTATAACACAAACGACTCTTCTCTTTAGATTTTTGACGGAATGTCTTGAAAATCATTTGACAATTTATTTTAATCTTTAGTGCCACGAAGATTATGTAATTTAATTAGATATTTCAACAGAAGTTTTGTCCCAGAGGCAAATAGAGTACCATTAGCAAATTGAAGAAAATTAATTATATTTAGGATGGACCTGTTAAAAGCAATCCTGGAAATGATTTATTACTGTAGCATTTAATTTTGACGACTTACTACTCATGCGTTGATTTTGGCTGAAGTGAAGAATAGGGGTACATTAGAGGGTGCAACATAATAGATTTATTGCTATTGAACGCTAAGTGTCCTAGTTGGCAACAATCTGCACTACTACGTAACCCTAGTATTTGCCGCCATGTTTTTTCAAAACTGCACAACTACTTATTTAGCAAAATCATTCATTATAATGCATTTTAAGGGGCTTTTAAATAAAATAAGCTATTAATGAATATAAAATGACGTTTTAAATGGAGAAAATCCACCAATTGGATAAATCATTACAAACCATAAAATGTTAAGTTATTTACCTAATAAATAGAACAAACCACTAAATTACATTAAAATCCGAAAATTGGAAAATTTTTAGGGACGGTATGAAAAACTGTAACTAGTAAAGTATCAAAAGATGGACCATTTTTTTTGTCCTCCGCACAGTGGAGTATTTGACTGAAAATCCTGGCCAAAACTATTTCGGAATTTTCGCTCTTCTGAAGGGATACCCTTCTGTGCGTTTGTGCGCTGTACAGCGAAGCTATCCAGCTTACAGCTATGAAACTTGGTACACAAGCTCTCTGAAAGGTCAGATGTTGTAACCTGAAGCTCGGTTTTAAAAATTTAATTTAGAAAAAAAGTTATTTAATGTTTTATCCATGTTTTAGACTTTTACGAGTTTACGACCGTAAAAAGGTTGCTAGTAAACGTAGGAAGAAAAACAATGCATCACCATTTAGAGCAAATCAATGTCTTTAGAAGTCTAAATTGTTTGAAATTTTAACGTAATTTCCCGATTTTCTAGGAATTTCCAAAGAAAGGTCACTTTTTCGACGTTTTTTAATTTATCAATCAACGTAAATTAAAATTCATGCATCCGAGAATCTAATGGTGTTATTGCTCTGAAACTTTTCAAGAATACAATATAAACATTTCACCTTCATTTAAAGCAAAAACGGTGAAGTTAGCTTGCTCCATTGATTTTTAATGAATTTTTTTTATAGAGAGGTGAAAGAAATATTTTTACCGATTTTCGCTCTGGAACGTTCTTGCCGGAGCAGCTGGCTACTTGCCAAAATCTAGTTTGGAGCAAAAATGGAATAAGAAAGCGCATTTTATACGATGTACTTCTTGTCATTTGAAAGAATGCACTGTAATTAATACTTGTTTATGAGAGAAAAAAATGCTGTTTACATAGCCCAGTGTTCTGAGCAAAACAAATTTGAACCTTTTTTTTTTCTTTTCTGAATTCTAGTACTTATTCCATTGGTTATAATCGTTAAAATACTAAGTTTTCCATGCACAAGAAGAAAAAACTTTTTTAATTAAAAAGGACATTTTTTAATTATCTCATACAATGATTTGTTTGTGATTTCTATTTCCTTCGTAGAAGATCCTGAAAAAAAAAATGAACATGTACAAATCCAAAAGAAAAAACGTAAATTTACTTAATTCAGTTTAAACCTATTTTAAGCAAAATGGGGCAAAAAGGGGCAACTTTTTTTTCAAATACGTTTTAAGAGAACCTTAAGCTTAATTTTGATACCCGAACTTGCGTCCGGAAATGCCCGGAACCCATACAAAAACCTCTCTTTTTAAAAATTTTACTGAAAATAGAGCGATTTTTTTAAAGTTGTGTAAAACACTATTAAAAAAATATTTCCCGAAGCAAATTCTACATGGATTGCACATCATATTAAAGTACATACCTTCGTCTTCCATATTCATTAGTGTTATTCTATAATTTTGAAATAAGCCACCGAATACAGCGCATTGAATGTGAGCAACAAACGAAGCTTCCAGGAAAACAGCAGCGCAGATTCCACATCGACTGAGTTTGAAGCATTCGTATGGGTCTTAATCACAGTGGAAGGGGTTTTATGTTGTAGATTATGACGTAGTGTCTTATCAGTTGTCCGAAAACGAATAGAAAAGTGAGATTGACCATACTTTACATTTTCGACTTTTGGCCAGGATTTTCACTCAAATACTCCACTGTGCTCCGGTAAAAAACACCGGACACCTACTCAGTTGACCTTAACTCTTGAACCCTACCTGTTTCCACTCCGAAGAAGGTTCAACTGTTAAAATCCGAAAACTGGAAATTCGAAACCTTGAACCATTCAAGGAATGGTGAAAAGCAACTAAGCATCACAAGATGGACCATTCTTTCTGTCGGCCGGCAAGAGTTACCGGACACGACTCAGTTGACTTTAAATCATGATCATGAACCCTAACTGTTTGCAGCCTCCAAAAGGTTCAAATGTTACAATCCAAAAATTGGAAATTTAAAATCTTGAATATTTTTAGGGACGGTGTAAGTTAGGCATCACAAGATGGACAATTCTTTATTCTTCCGGCAAGAATCATCGGACACTACACAATTGACCTTAGCTCTTGAACCCTATCTGTTTGCATATCCCAAAAGGTTTGAATAGTTAAATCCAAAAGTAGGAAATTGGAAACCTTGAACCTCTTTTGGGACGGTGTAAAAGAACTAATGTTAGCTAAGCATCATAAGATGAACTATTCTTTTTGTCGAGAGGCAAGAATCACAGGACACTAATCAGTTGACCTATACTGTTGAACACTATCTGTTTGCAGTAACCAAAAGGTTAAAATAATAAAAAACCCCATTTAACGGTAAGCATTTCTTTCAAAAATACCAATTTCATTGGCAGATTTTTAATTCATAAAGAGTAGTTTTCTTTCAAACCTGACCAAACCTAAACCCTAATAGTGACGTAAAATGGGTTGTATTTAAATGATTCTCGGATACATAATGAATCAAAACGGATTATTTTCAAACAATATATTTTTATCACGAATCACAGTGCAGTAATTCTAAAATATTGTAAGCAAGTGCTGACGAATTGTTATTCTTTGCCTGTGCTAATTGTTTTTTGTAAGACTTGAAACAAATAGCATGCTCTTAATAAAATGTCATGATGATTTTTATGATTTTGTATAACATACATTCAGATTTTGTTTCCCTAATAAGAATGTGTAAAAATGTTTCTTATTATTTAAAGCATCTCTTTAAATGTATGCATTTGCTCTGTATTTGAAAAGATTAAACTATGTATGAAAACAATAAAATGTTTTAGAAAACTTTTTAAAATATTTAAAGTACTTTATGTAAATTATAAAAACTTTGGAAAATCAATGTTGATTAAGATGGGGAAAAAAGTTCATTGGATGTATAAAAGTTATGTTAAGTGGAGACTTTAAACTATAATTAATTTTTATAATTTTTTCTAAATTCCAGCATTGTGTAAAATTCGGAAAATCATGGTTTTAAAAAAAATCATAAATTATTGTGAATGCATGCTATTTTGATTGTGGTATAGTATTTTTTGAAAATAATATTTGAAATCTGTATATTAAACCTAAATGTTGGATGTTTATTATATGTAAGCATATTTTTCAGAAAATCATTGTTCAACTTCTGTCTCACGTTTAGATATATTGCTGTGACTTCAATACAGTCGAGCCCGCTTAATGGAATAGCCATTTTGCCACAAAAAAATATTCTAATAAGCTGGATATTCCATTGTCCGAGATCAAGACAATACACTACAACGGTTTGATACACGAAAAATACATTATATTAAGCATTCTATTCTTTTAACCGATATTCTAATAAGCTGGCTCCACTGTACTATACACTGAAGTGACAAAAGTCATGGGATACCTCTTAATATCGTGTCGGCCCTCCTTTTGCCCGGCGAAGTGCAACAACTCGACGTGGCATGGACTCAACAAGTCGTTGGAAGTCTTCTGCAGGAATATTGAGCCATGCTGTCTGGATAGACGTCCATGATTGTGAAAGCGTTGATGGGGCAGGATTTTGGGCACGAACAGACCTCTCGATGGTGTCCCATAAATGCTCAATGGGATTCATGTCGGGCGATCTAGGTGGCCAAATCATTCGTTGGAATTGTCCAGAATTTTCTTCAAACCAATTGCGAACAGTTGTGGCCCGGTGACATGGCGCATTGTCATCCATAAAAATCCCATCGTTGTTTGGGTACATGAAGTCCATGAATGGCTGCAAGTGATCTCCAAGTAGCTGCACATAAGCATTTCCAGTCAATGTTCGGTCCAGTCGCACTAGAGGACCAAGTCCATGCCATGAAAAAACAGCCCACACCATTACGGAGCCACCACCAGCTTGAACAGTGCCTTGCTGACAGTTTGGGTCCATGGCTTCGTGGGGTCTGCGCCACACTCGAACCCTACCATCGGCTCTTACCAGCTGAAATCGTGACTCATCGGACCAGGCCACGGTTTTCCATTCATCTAGGGACCAACCGATATGCTCACGTGCCCACGAGAGTCGCTGCAAGCGATGTCGTTCTGTCAGTAAAGGCACTCGAGTCGGTCTTCTGCTGGAATAGCCCAAGAAATCCAAATTTCTCCGCACAGTTCTAGCAGACACGTCCATTGTACGTCCCACATTGATTTCTACGGTGATTTGACGCAGTGTTGCTTGTCTGTTAGAATTTACGACTCTTTGCAGACGTCGCCGGTCTCGATCTTTAAGTGCAGGCGGTCGACCACTGCGCTGTCCATGGTGGGATGTTATGCCTGAAATTTCATACTCTCGGCACACTCTTGACACAGTGGATCTGGGAATGTTGAATTCTCTAACGATTTCCGAAATGGCATGACCCATGCGTCTAGCTCCAACTAACATTCCGCGTTCAAAGTCTGTTAATTCACGTCGTGCGGTCATCATCACGTTAAAACCTCTTCACATGAATAACTTGAACAGAAATGAAAGCTCTGTAAAAGCACTGCGCATTTATACCTGTTCTATGCGATGCTACTGCCATCTGAAAATTTGCATATTGCTATCCCATGACTTTTGTCACTTCAGTGTATATTTATTAGTAAATAAATTTAATATTATGCCTTTTAAAATACAAAAACTATCTAAAAATATCAACAAGCATGAATATCTCTCAAACTATTTTAAATTATATCATGTGTTTCAGTTCAAATGAACTACAACTGATTTTTTTTCTTGAAAATATTAGCCAAGAAACTGTAATGGTCGTGCCATGGTGTATGAGAACGTAATAAATTACGAACAACAAGTTGATTTGTGACATATTTATGTCGAGATGAAATAACGTTGCTACGACTGAAATTTAGATATGCTCCGCAGGAACCGTATTTCTCGATATGAATCTACGTTATGTCATATATAACGAAGCAGAAACTTTTCATGTTGAAGTATATGAACTAGAAATGATCATTTATACGTCATTTGAAATGATATGTTAGAACGAGTTTTATTTCAGTTGAGCGTAAACATATTTATCACAAGACTTGATCATTGCATTGTAAAATTATTAGCACGTCAATTCATTTCAGTTTTAATTAAATACCGTGCAAGTTTGTTATGATCATGAGTTATTGTAAATCATGATGTTTTTTTAATAATAATGAATTATATTTTAATTTTAAAAATGCATCAACTAAGATTAATTTTAGATTTAATCGGTGCATACTTTAACCTTTGTAAAGTATTCAAGTTTCTAAAAAAGGGCATTAGGGATATTCCATGGTAACTTACGTTACATTTTGACCAATTCTTTGGCATTTAGCACCTCTGTGCAAACAAATAATGTTACCGTAAAGTCGGGTTACTTGGACCCTAGGGGGTTACTTGAGCCCATTACAGTAAAATGATAAAATCTAGGTTTGGTACTTATTAGTTGAAGACTTGCACGTAGTTCCTCGTTTCTCCTCTAGGTAGAAGCACTCTGCAGTCTCTAATGCTAGTACCAAACCCAGATTTTATCATTTTACTGTGGGCTCAAGTAACCTCCTTGTGGGTCCAAGTAACCCGACTTTACGGTATATAAACCTTGTAAAAATGTGATTTATGAAAATGGCAATCACAAGCGAAATTAAAATACAAAAATCGTTGCTGCATTTAAATTTTACAAAATTTAGCAGCCAAAAATAATGCAGTAACTTACGTTAAATTTGTGTAACGTAAGTTTCTGTTTTAGTTTTAGCTGTTAAATTTTGTAAAATTTAAATGCATCAAAGATTTTCGCATTTTAATATCGCTTTTTATAGCTATTTTCATAAATCACATTGTACAAGGTTTATATAACATTATTTGTTTGCACAGTGCTAAATGCCAAAGAATTGGTCAAAATGTAACGTAAGTTACCATGGAATGTCCCATTATCCTATTGCATTAAAACGCGATGAACAAAGATTAGTTATCAGATGATTTGTTACTCCGTTGTGGATGAAATGTCTTTTGCGATGAATCGGTGAACTACAGTTAGAATGCACATATCTGCAAACTAATAACCTCTGGATATTTCCTGATATGAATATATTTAAAAAAAAAACGAAAGATAGGTGTGGGTATTAATGCCAGTTACCTATAAGGCTTAATTAACAAAAATACGATTTCAAATGTTCATAGTCGATCAATGTTGCTCTTGTACGTAGCTAACACTCATAGATGACCTATTCAAACTATTCGCAACGTGTCGCTCATTTGTTGAGACCAGTGAGGCGTGATTCATTTATTTGTCAACATATCCGGTACACAAAAATATAATTTAGAGGGCGGAGACTTGTGGAGCATTTTTTTGCTGCTCCAATAACTTTTAGTGTTATGGTATAAAATTTATTAATTTTTCACGTAGTTTAAAATATATTTAAAATTCGTATTTAATGTACGGCCTTTTAAGAGAATAATGAGCTTGGATGACACAATGACAATATATAAGCACAATTTTTTTAAAACAACAGAGACAACAAGTAGCCGAAGTCTTTTATCTCCCTTCTAAAGCATCATAAAATTTAGTATTACAATCCGTGTACTTCAATCCTTTATAGGGAAAATTCCAAGAACAAACTATCTAAATTAGACATGGTTTCTTGCTTTGTAGGTATTTCAGTTGCCAAAAAAAATATTTTGTCAAAAAATAACGATGTTGAAATTTTGATTTTTGTCCCGCTAGATTTAAAAAATCGACCACTGTGTGTCGGCTTTATTATACTCGTTAGTTTTCGTATCGATGTTTGTAATATTTATATCATATTTTAAAAATGTTTCCTTTATATGTTATTGATGCTGAAGTAGGGGAATGTAGAGCAAAGCAAAATGGTCAAATATTTTTACAGTTTGCGCGCTATCCAACTAAAAAGCAAAGTACTACAAATGAGGATATATACTATACAGGGTGTCCACTCCAATCGTGGACCAATAGCTAATTCCTAAACCGTTAGAGATAAGCATATAGTTCATTTAGGAAAAAATCTCCAAATTATGAAAGGAATTTTGGGTCTATTCAATGTTTTTCAAAAAATCAAATTTTGAAAGAGTTACGAAATTTAAATTTTTATACAGCTCCCCAGTCCTATCAATCATATTTAGTAAAACATTCTTGACACTGTAACGTTTAAAACTAAAAAAAAATCACTGCTCTACGACAAAAATTGACAGAGTTATGACGTTTTGAAAAATCAAGATTTTGCATTATTTCATGACGTCATCGAGAGATCGCTTAAGGGACCGTATGCGAAATCTTTCAAAATCTTGATTTTTCAAAACGTCATAACTCGGTCAATTTTTGTCGTAGAGCAGTGATTTTTTTTTTAGTTTTAAACGTTACAGTGTCAAGAATGTTTTACTAAATATGATTGATAGGACTGGCGGGCTGTATAAAAATTTAAATTTCGTAACTCTTTCAAAATTTGATTTTTTGAAAAACATTGAATGGACCCAAAATTCCTTTCGTAATTTGGAGATTTTTTCCTAAATAAACTATATGCTTATCTCTAACAGTTTAGAAATTAGCTATTGGTCCACGATTGGAGTGGACACCCTGTATACGCCTACATATGAGGTTATATGATACTATAAAAATAACAATTCAAAATTTGATACACATGTTGTAATATTCGTGGTCTTTCAAAAATATTGCTTTTTATTATATAATTTTATAAAATAACTATAATTTTAAACGTTGATTGAGATCTACTTATGTTCAATGCAGTACTTGCTTACTTCATATTTAGTATGTTTATATTTTAAATGTTCATTGCAACTTGTCAAGTACACGCTGGGCAAAGAGGATGGGGCAAAATGAAATAGTTCATTTTGTTTACTAATTCATACATTTGTAAATCACTTCCGTATTTCTTCATTTATTAATTCATTTACATTTCTTTCACAAATTAATTTACTTATTTATTCATTCATTCATTTACATATTTTCTTATTCATTCTCTATTTTATTCACTAGCATTTGTTTTGCATTTATTTATTAATTCATTTGCTCATTTATTTATTCGGTTATTTTTTTATTATTAATTCATTTATTTGCTTATTTAGACTTTCATTTGATAAAAATCACTGTTAAACAGCAAATAAAAAATGTTTCATTATCAAAAATATTTTAGTTTTCACTTTTACGCATAGTTTTTCGTATGAAATATTTTCTTTCTTTGAAGGTACAAAATAATTTCCAAAACTGAAAAATTATATTTCAACACAAGTTGTATTACGAAATATATTACGTCTTTTTCATATTCAATAAGTTTCAGAACACATGTCCGATTTGTGCATTTTGAAACAGGTAAGTTGTCTTAACCTCTCTATTTCAATTGCCCCCAAAGTCCCTACGGCAGAATTTTCTTTCAGTATAGAAACTTTTATGGAATTCCAGCTTACAAGAGATTTTCAAATAGTACTGCAGTCAGGGACGTCATTTTGAATTTTTCTAGGGGGGGGGGGGAAGGGTGCATACACAATGTAAAATTTACCAAAAAGTGGCAAAAACCACGCCAATACATTGATTTCCCAAAGTCAGGGGGGGGCAATTGAACCCCCCTGCCCCCCTAAAATACGGGCCTGACTGCAGTATTATTTTTACACTGTAATGTATGTGTGTGCTAAAGTTTTTCAACTACTTGAAATAAAAATTTAATGTATAATTATCCAAGAACATTTCGAATGCTCTAATTTTTCGAATATTACGTGGAATCAAAAATTTGTTCCTTGTTCAACTCCTTTTAATATTCAATAGCATTAAACATGCAAAAATATGCAACAAGCAAACAATTTTACAAGACTTTCGCAATTAAAGTAACTACCAAAATTTGATGCGTTAGAAATATTTGCAATAAAGGGGGAAACGTACTAAAGCATTAGAAATACTAAATAACGCACTGGAATAAAGATTGGCATGAAATAATGCAATAAACTGAGGTGGATAGTTACGGATTACATGAACACTTTCAAACCAGTTTCTTCTCTAATGGAGAAAAGGTAAAACATAATGTTACGTTATAATGATGCTTAAAATACGTAATAGCATGCAAATGCTGAAGGAAAGCAGATGTGTTTTGAATATTGAAATCATTCAAAAACATGCTGACAGTCTTTCGTCAAATAATGTTTTTGGCAATTATTTGGAAAGTGTGATGTTAATATTAGATGAGGTTCAATTGTGAGTGGATTGCATTGAAGCAAAAATGGTTCTTTACGACACATAGTACGATCATTTGGTTCTATTTTTCCATACTTTAATAGCTTTTTTTACATAAAACTTATTTTTCATTTATGAATATTTTTCATTTCCAACCATAAATATTTCACATAGATACAAGTTACGGCAAGAAGACATTTTATAAAAAATTAGTACATCCCTTATTCAACAAAAATTACCCCCAGCTCAGAAGATCTCAAGCAGACTTACGAGGCCCCATAATTTCAACTATTGTAATCTTTTCTGTGTTGCTTATTGACTAGTGCTTACCATCAACGTTATAATAATAATTTTAGTAAGTGATTTTTCTTTTTTTTTAAATAAATTAAATAGGACAATTATCAATATCTTATTAGGAATGAATCTATAATGAAAAAATAAATATATAAATGAAAAAAATAGTTAAAAACTTACGAGGCCCCAAAATTTCAACTATTGTCATCTTTTCTGTGTTGCTTATTGACTAGTGTTTACCATCAACGTTATAATAATAATTTTAGTAAGTGATTTTTCTTTTTTTTTAAATAAATTAAATAGGACAATTATCAATATCTTATTAGGAATGAATCTATAATGAAAAAATAAATATATAAATAAAAAAAATAGTTTAAAAAAAACGAAATAAGAGCTCCTTGTCAAAGAGAAAAGCCCTGCTTACGCGTTAGCTTGAAAACACTTGTCTTGTTGGTGCTGCCTTGTTTTTCTTTCTGGACTGTTCCGGGTTCTTTTCTCCAACCTGGATGTCGACTTATCGAGTGTCCTGTAAATGTGTGTCAAGTTACAGAGGTTTGTAGCCATTAAAATTAACATTGGACAAATCATTGGGGAAAAAATGTCGATTTACTGAGGTTATTGATCTATCGGCGTGTCGAGTTACAGGAGTTTCACTGTACCTGAAAAAGAGGTAAACATTGCAATGACGAAGAATAACTTAACAGACTATCTCTCTGTTGCGCAAGACCTTAAATTTTTGAAATGTAATGAATAATTACTATGAGTGGGTTAATTGATCATTCAGACATAGATTTTACAGTCAAAATATTTTTTTAATGGCTTTCTTTCGCAGGGAGTGGTGTTCCCACTCCCCACTTAGGGCATGAAAAAAATGAGTTTTTGCATGCATTTAAATTTCTATCATTTACAAAAGCAGGATTGAACGTCTCAGGCAAAATAAAGAAAATTGGTAGACTGTTTCAGTTATAATAGAAAATTTCCATTTTTGATTGTAAAATTTAAAATGAGTTGGACTAGAAATTGAAACAACAAAAATATGTAATTTTGTTGTTCTCTGATACACGTTTGTGTTCATTAAACTTAAAAGAAAAGAACTCAAGTGATTTTATTTTAATAAATGTGGACAAAAATGAGAATTTTTAAAATAAATTAATGGTTTCGCGGCGCAACCACGGCGCTATACCAGCTATCCTAAAGGCTTACCTTGATTTTGAAAATATTCCCGATATGATGGAAATTGCATTTAGAAAAAAAGCAGCGATTGCTGTACAAAACAGCATGCAGAGATCCAAAATATGTTATGTCTGTTTTTTTGCATGAAGTTTTGAAGAACATGAACTCTACTTCTATAAAATACAGTTAAATTTTTCCAGAAACAGTATTTATTTGATGGCATTTTGGCTCCGTAACGGACGTATCTTACGAGATACGTCAGTTACGGATAAAGTACTATTATTTCAACATTTCTTCTGGAAATCTTCGAAATATAACTACATTATATGGTAGTAAAGATCATGTTCCTCCTTAATATCGCAAAATAAAACCAGGATATAGCATATTTCTTGCCTTTGTAAACTATTTTGTGAAAAAATCGATACGTCTGTTACAGTGGAATTGCCCATGATACTGCTTGACGGAAGGAAGAAACTAGTACAATTTTCACAACTATAAATAAGTATTATTATTATTTAAGAACATATTCTTCAGCAACATTTGATTTAGCCACAAAATCATACCCAGTTTATTTAATTACGTCATTGTTAGTTGTATGCTTCAAATTCTAAACTAGCGTGACTACGCCGTTTCAAATAAATTGCGTGATTAATCTTTCCATTGCTTGATTCATGCCTCTACCATTCACTATCCCAGCTCGGGTAATTAATCATCCGAGAAGATTATTAAATGGAATGAAACTGCTGATGCTTTTAACTAAAATCTCATCCCCGAAATGCATTTGTTTAGGAAAGCATGATTCTATCTCTGAAGATTAAAAAGTGCAGGAACTTTTATTCAACAATTTAAACTACTTTCATTAGGGTGATACTGGTACAGGCATTGTTACAGATGATTTAAATAATAGATATGGCATTTTGTATAGAGCTTCGTTTTAGTGTAGAACGGGGTTTTTATAAGTAATGGTGCACCGAGTGAATCATTTTTCTTTTCTCACAAATTAATAAATCTTAATTCTCTTTAGACTTCACTTAAAGTAAGTTTAAATATTACTTTTCTAGAGTTATGAAGTCAGAAGGAAAGAAAACGAAGCTTAGACGCAAAAAAAAAAAAAAAAAAAAAAGCTTCCAGCTGCTTTGTCTTGCATTTCATGGTCTACCTCAAAACTAAACGTTGTGTCAAGTGACGCATGTTGCATAATTAGACTTAAATAAATGAAAAATTCTACATCAACATGTAGAAAAAAAAACAATTTTATTACTAAAAATTTAAACTTAGAACTCTTTTGGTTTTATTTAATTCTAGAAATTTAGTCACCGTTATTAATAGGTGCAAGCACTTTGTTTCACAAATTTTCTGGCGGAAACTCTTTTATGCTAGCCCATGCCAGTTTTGCTACTATTTCGACTTTATCTAGATTGACTTATTCCGAATCTCTTTGTAGTTTTATAGCAATAACCAAGAAGACAACTCGTTTGATGAATCTATCTAGAAAAGGAGTTAAGTATCAAATTAACTTTTTTTCTTCAAGGAGATGCAAGAAACTTCTTAAATTCTTTTAAAAACACATTTTCAATGACTTAATCTTTACCATTTTGACATTTTGTTGTCTGTTTAGCTACTAAGAAAGCAGATATATATATTTTTTCGAATTGTTTCTCTGTTCTCCAGGTGAACTGCTCCAATGACAGTCTAACTAAAGAAATAGAACACATTTTTTTGTCTTTTAGTTTTATAGCAGTATTTTGAGACAATCACTACATAAATTTTAAACTCTCATATAGAGCCAAATAACGTTCAATTATGATGCTGAAACGAGGTTTAGAGTTCGCACTGAATTCCTTTTGAACCGAAATTCTTTTTCAGTAATGCTCAGTATCTCAAAAAGTCCTTTTAATTATACTTGTTATTTAATTAATTTTACGTATATGCTTATTCCATCAACAAATCTTGTCTTGTATACGTAATATATCATTTACTTCTAATGTTTCAGGCATTGCAATAAACAACAAATTATGAATCAACACCACCGCAGTTTCTCCCTTTTTCGCAGCATCATTTTGAAAAGGTGATCGCTTTTTTTTCTCTTTTTCTCTCTTAATAAAAATGTCTGCTGAATAATTTTTCTTTATTGAACGCCATTTATCCCTCACTTGTAAAAGTAATAATGTTGCTCAGTCACAGCTGTTCCATCCAGTAGAAGATTGCTGTTGCCATTTTGTTTTCGTCATCATAAATATTCCGTTATATTCATAGTGTGGTTAGAACGGTGAAAAAAATGATTAGAAAATTATAAATAAAAGAAATATGTTCTGAAATTTTAGTTAAAAATTGTTTCTACAAAGTATTTTTCTTCCTCTTTATTGACTCCAACTATTCACCGATGCCAGTTGGATTTTTTTTAAAAATATTAGTCTACTGTTTTTTTTTCTTATTAAGAGTTAAATAAAAAATTCCTGTTATTATATTTCTGTAAAACATCCAGGTTCGAGTCCTGGTTTGGTCATGGATGTACTTTCTCTCTCCTGTAGATGTCCATTCTTTGTGTGAATGGGCTGTTATTCCGTGAATAGTTTCCTATTCTTTAAAGGGGTTCCTATAGCATGTGTGTAGGGGAGACCGGGGCACGTTTACGCGGATTTTTTTCCGCGAATTTTCTAATTTTTATGTTTCAATTTAGGAAATTTCAAACGTTATATTCTTATTAAGCATTTAATGAAGTTCAAATTTATGCATTCAGTTTTTGCCTTGTGTTTGTATTTAAGCGTTAAAAAAATAATATTTAGGACAAAGTCTGTTGCGTAAACGTGCCCCGTATCCGGGGCAAGTTTACGCATTAGGCGGGGCACGTTTACGCATCGACATCGGGGCACGTTTACGCAACTTCGGGGTACGTTAACGCAACTTCGGGGCATATTTACGCAATTCGGGGCACGTTTACGCATTAAGGGGCACGTTATTAGAGTGACAAGTATTGAGAGAAATGAATTTTTAATTAATTTAAAATGTTTTATTTATAACTTCAAGCATTGCTTGAAAATAAAAAATAAAGATAATTTATAAACGAACATTTTTTAGATAAACTGCAAACTCAGGGCTTATTCCCAATTAACAACTGAAACTACTTAGTCATTACAACCATCAAAGTTACAGTTTTTACTGACAAAAAATAAAGAAAATTAATAAAAGAACATTTTGTAGGATGAACTAAAAACATTGGGCTTATTGCCGATTAAAATAGAGAACGATTCTGATGACGAAGTGATGATAAAAATGACTAAGTAGTTTCAGTCGTTAATTTTTGCAGAGGGGTGCTAACGCCAACTGTTTTCTTTTGGCATTTTTTGGTTCAATTCTTTTTCCTTTGCTATCTTCTTGTTCTGCTTCCACAGAAACTACTTTCTGTTTGCGTTTTGTGCGCCCGGCAGCCACGGATGCTTCCATCTGAAAAAAGGGAGTTAGGTTTTGGATGCGCACTACCCGATGCCTTCAGCTTTAGTTCGCTTACTACTTCCTCGTTGCTTTTCCCCCCTATTTCGAGAAAATCCAAAGAGACTTGGCACGTGCGCAGATGAGGCGGAGGTCGCACGAAAAAATTTTAGACAGTAGTAAATTTTTAAGTAGTTTCTTGTTTTTGTTTTGTTGTGAAATATTTTTTTTTCTTTTTTGCTTCTAATTGCTCTTGTCTGAGAGCTTCTTTAACTGGAGAATCAGTTAG
The DNA here is from genome assembly GCA_038373865.1 of Uloborus plumipes. NCBI lineage: Eukaryota > Metazoa > Arthropoda > Arachnida > Araneae > Uloboridae > Uloborus > Uloborus plumipes. Next base: position 3,274 of record JAXGGA010016475.1, on the reverse strand, counting down.
GATTGCGGACTTCTCTTTGGAGCTAAAGTTGCCTCTGCAGTCAATGGAACCTTTGAATCAGGAGTTGGTTCATCAAGCTGCAGAAAAAAGTTTTGAGTGAAAATATATGCATAAATAAATGAGCTACATGCTACGTAAAAAGAAACCCTTTTCTGTTAATAACACTCGACACCGATTCACTCGCCCAAAAGCTTATATATTGTGGGAAAAAGTAAAATTTACCTCCACATTAGGTGGAGGGGAGGGGGTATAAGAGCTTTGACGGTAGTCAGCGTTATGCAGAAATACATTAGTGAATATTGAAAACCTTTCCCGCAATAGAAAATTAGTTGCACATTTACTACTTTAACTGTTGAAATGAAATGCGCCGCTAATTGAATGGTATTCAAATTAGCGGGAGGAGGGGGGCTTCATCTGGCGAAAATGACTTTGAATACCATTTAAAAATTTCAGTGTGAATTATTAAATTTAAGTTTTATAATCGTATTTGGTTTCATTGAAAAAAAAAACAATTTAAAACTTCATAAAATAGTCCAAAATATTATAAGAAATTTTCTACTGACATCTTCATTTTCATCTCGCATTTTGAGGTCCTCATTGGATAGGTTAGCCTATTTTTTGCAGTAGTTACCTATCGTCTTCTCATTTAAACCATAAATTTTGGCATCCCCTCTAATTGTGGCTTGACCAAGTCTCACTTTCAGTACGGTATTTTTCATTAGTTTTATGTCGAACTTCGTTCTAAGAGTTTTTGTAACATAATGTCTTACCATCTGTAAAATAGCGAAAATTACAGGCTAAATAATTTATAAAATTTAAATTGTACAAGCATGAGTACAGAACTATATGATAGTTAGCAACAAGAGTTGAATTTAATTCAATTAAACATAAAATGAGAAATTGCGAAGCTAAATGGACTAAAAATAGAGACATTCTATAGCGATACGGTGCTAAAAAAGCTTCTGGGGCACATTTACGCATCGACCTCGGGGCACGTTTACGCGCGTTCTTACTGCGTAAACGTGCCCCGACGTCGATGCGTAAACGTGCCCCGTCGTTACTTTTTAGCTTATTTTTAATGTACAACCAAATACAGTAACATTTCCGTCAAACCAATTACATTTTCGAAAAGAACATTAAATTTTGCGTTCGTTCATATATTTGTTTATCTTTAACAAAGTATTATTAGTTCACAATAAGGTTTAGTAGGCTGAACACAAAATTTACTCACCTTGGCAGAAAACAGATAATCCTCGCTGCGCGCTAGGCAGGAGCTCGACTGACGCTAAAATTCTTGTGAGAATATCCGACAGGTGCCCGTATGAATCTGTCGTGACCGATGTTGAGCAAACTACAACACGTTTCTAAAAAAGTGCGCTGCGTAAACGTGCCCCATGCGTAAACCTGCCCCGGTCTCCCCTACTTCACTCTTTCACTCCTAGAGGGGCCACAGTACCTGTCATTTTTGTGACTTAACCTGATACGGCATCCTCGAGGCTTTTTATTAAGCAACTAGCTGCGTAGCCCGGCGTTGCACGGGCTGTAATGTAGTGAAGGCAGTTTGAGAAAACTACTCGCCACCAAGGCGGCTCGCCTTTAAAGAAATGAGGAAAGTTTAAACAGTTTACTCGCCGTCAAGGCGGCTCGACTTTACAGTAGCGAGGAAAGTTTCAATTCACTACTCGCCGCCAAGGCGGCTCGCCTTTAAAGTACCAAGGAAAAGTTTAATAAACTACTCCCCGCTAAAGCGGCTCGCTAAAAAGCTTTCCTGCATCAAAGAATCAATCGAATTATTTGCACATGCTTCCTCAAAAATAAAGACGATGTCAAGTAGCGCATACTTAGCACTCTCCCTAAATTACAAATAAAATTCCTTTCCAAAAACAATTATTTCCAAACCGCTTTCTTCCGGTAAAATTAATTGCAAAATTCTAAACGAAAAAGTTCTTTTAATATTTGGATCGAAGCCAGAAAAAGTCCCTCCTAAAAACAGCAATTGCAATTTTATTTAAAAACACATTTTCAAAATGGTACCTGAGAAAAAATATGTCATTAATAATTAGAATAAAAACAATTGTTAGAACTTTGTTATAACACGTATTCAAAATGACAATGAAAAAAATAACACTCTTTCATTTTAAAAAGTTCAACTTAATTAACGTTTTAATTCAAAATCGCAACGGAAAGAAATAAATATCTTGGAATTTTAAATGGTTCAATAATTTAATTAACGTTTTAATTCAAAATGGCAACGGTAAGAAAAAATGTCTTGGAAGTTTAATCATTAATTAGGCTTAATCGCTTTAAATTTGACTACTTATTAATTAAACATTCGCTTTAAATTTGACTACTTATGGATCGCAGCCAGAAAAAGTCCCTTCTAAAAACAGCAATTGCAATTTTATTTAAAAACAAATTTTCAAAATGGTACCTGAGAAAAAATATGTCATTAATAATTAGAATAAAAACAATTGTTAGAACTTTGTTATAACACGTATTTAAAATGACAATGGAAAAAAATAACACTCTTTCATTTTAAAAAGTTCAATTTAATTAACGTTTTAATTTAGGGCCGAATTCAAGTGAAACACCATTGCAGTCGCTTCGTGGCGATCGCATATTGCAACCGCTACTGTAAGTCGAATTCAAGTGAATTCGTTTCACTTGAATCCAAATTTTGGAATTTGCGATTGCATTGGTGAGTCGCGATCGTCCGTGTTTCACTTGAATTCCTGCCTTAAAATCGCAACGGAAAGAAATAAATATCTTGGAATTTTAAATAGTTCAATAATTTAATTAACGTTTTAATTCAAAATGGCAACGGTAGGAAAAAATGTCTTGGAAGTTTAATCATTTATTAGGCTTAATCGCTTCAAACTTGACTACTTATTAATTGATATCTTCGCTAATTAAAATCGTATAATTATATCAATTGAAACTAATGAAGCCTGAAAAATTACCTATCTATCGGTACCTGGTTCGACTTTCAGGTCATTGGCGTTCAGGAGAAAGAAGCGTGACATAGAAAGATAGTTAGAAAGAAAGATAGTTAGAAAGATACTCAGTTTTTAATATAAGTAGATTATAACAATTACAATATCTAATTTTCACAAAAACAAACGATAGTTACAGCATAAGACGAAGCATAAAACATTTACAACATATAATGACACAAAGACATAAAATAATTGAAACATATAATCACATAAAGTTAGCAGTTTACACTTTCTCATTAAAAACAGGGTTACACCGAAGGTTATATAAGCAGTTGTAA
>JAXGGA010016474.1:0-26598 GCA_038373865.1 Uloborus plumipes | reverse complement strand
GACCACTTGGCGATATCTCGCCAAGCTTTTGGTCACCAAGTGTTTGACGCCAATTTGGCGACATATCGCCAAGTTGGCAATAAATTTAGCGAAAAAAAAATTTTTTTGGGTTCAATTTGGCGCTATTGGCGATATTTTGCGAAAAATCTACTGAATGATGTTAAAATCGGCGATATTTAGGAGATTAATCATTGTAAAACATTTTTTTGCATTGTTTCGTGGCAAACTAGGGATGCAAATGTTTGAATTGTTATCTTACTCACTTCAAGTACTATTTTAGCACTTAAGGCATCTACTAAGAAATTTACACGTAAAAGGAAGTAGTGTAGGGTCCATACCAAATTTTTATATCATACTTTGAAGGAATTATAGTTGAATTATAACTAAAATAGAGTATTTTTTCTGCTATATCATTTTTTTACAAATGAACTTTTAATTTTATACCACGGGCAAAGCCGTGCGGGTACCGCTAGTTTTCTAATAAAAGAAAAATGCATTTAACTTTTGCATTGATTTTTATTTAATCATTATTTTCTTACTCTACTCGTCCAATTATTTTGCACGAAAATCTCTGATGAAACTAGATTTAAATCCTTCTGCTATAAAGGTAATGATCAGATCCTCCTATTCTGTGACTACATTAGTGCTCTTGCCGATTCGACAGCCATAAATTGTACTCGATTGTCGCCATCCGATATTTGAGAGAGCAAAATGGTTTAAATTTTAATAACGTATACACTGCAAAAAACTGCATTATACTATTTTTATAGTATAACTAGCGGTACCCGCACGGCTTTGCCCGTGGTATAAAATAAAAATTTCCTTTGTAAAATAAATGATATAGCAGAAGAAATGCTCTATTTTAGTTGTAATTCAACTATAATTCCTTCAAAGTATGATATAAAAATCTGGTATGGACCCCACGCTACTTAATTTTATGTGTAAATTTCTTAGTAGATGCCTTAAGTGCTAAAATAGTGCTTGGAGTGAGCAAGGTAACAGTTCAAACATTTATATCTCTAGTTTGCCGCGAAACAATGCAAAAAAAAAAATGTTTTACAATGATTAATCTCCTAAATATCGCCGATTTTAACATCATTCAGTGGATTTTTCGCAAAATATCGCCAATAGCGCCAAATTGAGTCCAAATATAAAAAGAAAGCAATTTTCTTCGCCAACTTGGTGATATGGTCGCCAAATTGGCGGCAAATGCTTGACGACCAAAAGCTTGGCGATATATTGCCAAGTGGTCGGGCCAATTCATATCACTTTTGTCTGCATTGAAATGAACACTGATTTACTCAATAAAAGGGGTAAAACACCCCCTTGGAACATTCGAATGCAACCCCAAGGGAAGATGTACAAAAATAAGCCAAAAGAGAAAATAAGAACAATTTTGTTGCTCACAGAAACCAACAGAAATCTTACCAAAGTTTAAAAGAAGAAGAAAGTTTTATTTCCTAGCTTTAAAAACAAAACGAACGATACAATAACGCAATTCATACGATATTTGGTTAATCTGTGCTTTAGGTACCCTTTTCTCGCTAAATGGGCCGATAGGCACGCCAAGCGTGGTAACCCTGGCTATTCTGCGTAGTTTCTCTCGGAGCTTTCACTTCCGCGAGACACGCAAAAACGCGCCAAGTAATGTCCCAAAGCATTTTCACCCGGAAAAGACAGGGTTGCCAGAGAATTGAAACAAAAAAATGCTACGCCTCCTCTAAAAAAATATTACAAAGTAATACTGTTTCCAAACGTTGCCAAAATCAATGTTGCCAAAATGCGAAATCTATGAAAATGAAAAAAAAAAAAAAAAAAATCCGCCAAATCTTTTAATTAAGTCATTAGTATATTGGAAACAGGGTTGCCGGAAAAATTCTACGCTCCTTATTTGGGCCGAAAAAATATTACCGTAGTATCAAAAATACTACGTCTGGCGACGCTGGAAGAAGAACGAAACAAAAATAGGTATTAACACGTAACCGTGGTAACTACATGAAAAGTTGATTTCCGTTGATAAAATAATTCTTTTCATCTTTCTTTTCAAACAAATTTTATTATCGAGCTGAACCATTTTAGAATCGTTTGGCTTGCTTTACTGAAGGTAAGCCTTGAATTTCGGGATTCTAAAAACAATTATTACAGCTCTCCTGATGATCGTAGAAACTTCGAAAAAACTTCATTTTATGCAGAAAATTTCAAGCTTTCGAATGACATAAGACTTGAAAATGCGTATGGAATATTTCTTCCCTATTTTATCGAATTTCCGCTAAGAATTCGAATAGAAAAAGAACGAAATGGAATGTTCGAAAAATCGCTTCGAGGTGCAAAACTACATGCTACAAACTAATTTTGTGCCAAGTGGCATGAAAATCGACCGAACGGTTTTGGCGCTACGCGCGTAACAGACAGAAAGAAAGAAAGACAGACAAACCTTCAGCTTTATTATTAGTAGAGATAGAGAAGAGAAGAGATAGAGATGCAGCTGATTTTATAGTAATAAACTGTAAAATTTGCTACTTTTCTACTAATAAACTGTAAAATTTGTTACTTTTATAGTAATAAACTGTAAAATTTGCTACTTTTATAGTAATAAACTGTAAAATTTGCTACTTTTCTACTAATAAACTGTAAAATTTGTTACTTTTATAGTAATAAACTAAAATTTGCTGCTTTTATAGTAATAAACTGTAAATTGCTACTTTTCTAGTAATAAACTGTAAAATTTGCTACTTTTCTGGTAATAAACTAAAATTTGCTACTTTTATAGTAAGAAACTGTAAAATTTGCTACTTTTATAATTATAAACTGTAAAATTGCTGTTTTATAGTATTAAGGGGTTACAGTACCTCAAAAATGACCAAAAGACCAAAAAAATTTTTATTGCTTATTTCAAAAGTAAAAGTTATTTAAAACACTCAGAAAAAAACAGCATTGTTCTAGCTAAATTATTTAAAAAGTTATGAGTGACTTTAGGGCATACATGCTATGTGTTCTAATGGAAAAGCCAAACTTTAAAGTGCTTTTTCTCGGTGATCAGTTTTTAGTGTTTCTATGTTACTAGAAATGCTAAGGAATTTTTTCTATTAAAGATATAACTTTAAAGCAATATTTTTTGCACTCAGGATAATATATTTAACAAAACTGTGCATTGAATAAGCGTTTTATAAATTACAAAAATTTTTAGAGTTTGTTAAACCTCGAAGAACAAAATTTTCTAAGATTTTTTTACATAAAAGGTCACAAAATATTTTCTAATCAAAATATAAGAAAATGAATGCACAGATTTGTTGAGGTTTTCCTTGTGATCATTTTGCAAAAAGAAATTTGGAAATTAGTGCAGAAACAAAAAAGCCTTAGGGTTTTAAAAAAACTGAAATTTTCTTACATTTTTCAAATTTTCAAAAAAAGTTTTCAAAATTTTTGATGTTTGAAAATAAATTATTGATTTTTAAACAAGTGCAGAAACAAATATTTCAAAGAATTAACTTTTTCACTTAAATTAAAGAAATTTGTTAGAAAGGTACTGTAACCCCTTAAACCGTAAAATTGCTAATTTCACGGTCTTAGAACTTGACACTTTCCGTTATATACTCTGGACAATTCACACAATATCTTAATAAATTACAGCCTCTGTGTTATTCTGATGCTGTCTGAAGCTATATTATTGCAAATTTTCACTATAATCCATTCTGTAGTTTTGGCTTAAAAGAGAAACAAACATCCATACACCCTTACATACAAATTTTCACGTATATAATAGTAATAAGATAAATGAAATTAAATAAGCAAGCTTCCATATTTATTTTAAAACTTCTGAATGGGACAATTAAAAAATAAACTTGCTTGATTTGAACTTCTGTAGTATTTTAAGCCAACCCAAAAAAGAATTCCGTAAAGGTTTTAAAAATTCATGAGTCACTTTTAGTTCCAACAAATATTTTTAACAGCGACGCATTTCCCGATTCATAAAGGAAAAGACAAATGTATTAGTGAAACAGCGGAAACGAAAATACAAACGTAAAAGTATTGGCATCATTCCAACTACACATAAGTAAAAAGTTTTCAAAAGTTGCTTTTCCTGCAATAAATATTTTTGAGACAGACGTAATGTTGCCACATAATCTTTACTTGTCACAACAAATGCAAAAGTCAATTCTTATTCGCCCATATTTCTTTAAAGCAGTATTGAAAGAGAAACAAAATGTTGAAATTTTAAAAGATGCATTAGATTTTTCATAAATGCCTCGATGAAATAAAGGAATGGTTTCAAGTAACTCTTTTAAATTACAATATATTTGAAATTCGGGAAAATTCGATGTTCTTAAACCGGAAGATTTTTAAACTAAATTCATGAAGATGGCTGATTTTATAATTTTTTTTTTTTTGGAAGTACTTAATCAGCGTTTCACAGTAATTCTGGCTAAAAACAGCGAAATTGATTAAGGTCAAAATTTCCCTTCTGATGAGAAAATTAAGAATTAAAGTTTGGTTTTTATCTTTTATTTCTTACTTCGTAATTTGAGTTTTTTTCAACACACAGACAGATACATAGTGCTACTACAAATAATTAATTACCCAGGTAGCACAAAAAACGTTTAAACGTTTTATAAACGTTTTTTAACGGTTGTATCACAACGTTAATAACCATTTTACAACGTTTATAAAACGAAGTGTGCTACTTGGGTAGTTTTCAAAACTATATAGAGTGCAATCTCGGCAACTCTCAGCCTTTTAATTGAAATATTTCTTCATCTCGAAGTTTTTATTGAGTCCCAAACTCTTCAGAAGGCTAAAGAAACGATCTATAACTCGAATTGCCAATAACTCGAGACTTTTAGTTGATTCTTTGGGACTTATAGAAAGTCAACTGTATATAGCTTTTTTAAAACGGATAAATCCTTTGTAGTTACCTTGTATATGTATTTATTGACAAAGGCGTTCTTTGGACTGTTGTCAACTGAGGCGAGAATTTTTTGTGGCACGCCTCCTCAAAAATTAAGTAAATAAATAGATTGATGTTGTTCAAAGTTCAAAAAAGTTCAAGACGGGGAATTAAGATAGATAAACTTTCTTACTTCGAAATTTTCATTCTACTTTGGTTTTCATTTTGCGGATATTGATAATGAATCTACCGATTGATATACCGATTGGTAAAGACAATATAAAGACACAATATAGATTAATTGTTGAAAATTAATCTATATATTATTCATAGTGCTAATCATTTTCCGTAAGCCATTATCTTTTCACTTGTCCATTGATTTGTAATATTTCGCTGCGTGATCTCTCTTTAAACACGGTGCTCACTCAAAGAACGGAAAAGAAAGTTGTATGGAAGAGTTTTTTTTTTTCCTTTTTTTTCTCAAATAGGCTCAACTGAAACGTGCCCATTTTGTGCTCTAGAACGCAATTACGTTTCAGTTTCAGCTTGAAGAAAAATCCAGATGAAAGTTACTATTATACACAGAGCAAACCTGCGCGATTAATTTAAGTTTTGTTGATGCTTTTCTCGATAAAACTTTCACTATTCTTTTGCTTTGATCTAAAATGATGATTTTAGTACGATCGTATTAGTATTTTCTAACGTGAATGTGTACTATTTTTTAGAATAAGTATGTTTTAACAGTGGCTGCTATCTCCCTTTTCCATTTATATCGCATTCAGGTAGTACGTCTTACACTCTGTGACATTGCTGATTTTAGCAAATACATGGTGTAATCTTTGGCCTTTTTTCTAAGAGAAATATCACGGAGAATTGACAAGTAAAACTAATTTTTTTAGGGAGTTAACCCCAACCATTTTTTTCTCGACTTTTCTCTCTACAATACTTTCAAACATCTCAATATTTTAGAATTTATATATAGACCTTATTTATTCTATATATTTATTATATCAAGTCCTATAATGTCCCACTACCTCAGTTACTTTTCGGCCAAACTCACAGTTAATAGTTAACTGCAGGTATACATAATTTCCCAGTAAAGAAAAGTGTTTAAGGAACCAAATTGACAAAACATCATTTTTTAATCGACTGATGATGCCGAACATGATGGCAAATGCAAGATGTAAAAGCGACATTATACTTGAGGTAGGGCTGTTATTATTTGCTACAACATTGTCAAGTGATAGTATGTTTTAATACTAACATATTTTTGACATTCTAGTACACTCGTCGTATGAAGTGTTAGGATGTGTTTATATGTGTCCACAAATTTACTTCTCGTTAAACGAGTTATTCATTGATTTTTTATCTTTTGGGAAATTAGATAAAAACAACAATATACCCTTTTCAAAATCTTTCTTCTCTGGGTGATTAACCGTAGAACAGTTCTATATATTTTATTTTCAGGAAAAAAAATCCACAAAAGTTATGTTTTACTCGCTACTTTCGAACGGAAAATCGAAATTTGTTACCAGTCGTAGCAGTTTTCTTGTTCCAGTAACGCCGAGAAAAATATTTCTCCTTCTTCCAAGAATCAAAAAAATCCTTCTTAATTTGAAATATAACTACTTTCAGCTGCAAGAATAAACGGTGTAAGAAAAGGCATTTTATCGACGACTGATCATAAATCTTGTAGCAGAAATAACTATAGAAGAGCATTCCCTTGCGATATTTTTTCTTCAGATAGTGCAATAAAAAGGAATAATAAACTTCATGCTATTCGAAAAGTGATATATAAAATAAATTACGATAGCCGAGTGAAAACGTATTCCCTCTTTGCTGGCGTTATTACGTTTTTATATCGCTTTTTTTTTTTTTTTTTTGCTAAAATCTTCAAGAGGTGATGAAGGTGGTTTTCTTTATTTGCTCTTCACACTCGCAGCACATTTTCAAAGTATCTCTTATTTGCATTGTGCGAATAAGCATAATTCCAAGCGCGCGCGGGTTTGAAGCAACTTTAAGTGGATATTTCTTTCTTGTTCACCGACTTTTCAAAAGTGTAATCTTAAAGAAATACCTTAAAGGGCACACTGAAAGAAAAAAATCTCATGTACTAATTAAGTTACTTATTCATTCATTTATTTATTCGTTTTTTTTAATTGTAAATTCATCTATTTGGTTACTTACACAACTACTTGCACTGTAAACATTGAACGTTGTTTTTAGAGTATAATACAGCTAATTTTATAGCAATAAACTAAAAATGGCTAAATTTGCAGTAGTAAACTGTAACATTGCTAGTTTTAGAGTAATAACTATAAAATTGCTAATTTTGCGGTAATAAACTGTAAAGTTGCTAATTTTACAGTTTATTATCGTGTGTTTTACAGTTTTAAACTGGAACCTCTTCTGCCAATATTATACTGTTTTTTACAGTGTAATACAGCTATTTTTTACGGATATAAACTGTAAAATGTCAAACTTAACAATAAGAAACTTAAATTGCTGGTTTTACAGTTTATTACTGTGCATTTTACAGCTTTAAATTGGAACATCGGCTGCCAGAGTTATGCTGTAAAAGCAGCAGTTCATTTTTGCAGTGTGGTAAACATTACTATGAATTTGTAAAATTAGCAATTTTACAGTTTAGTACTGCAAAGTTAGCAATTTTACAATTTATTACTGTAAAATATACCATTTTTACAGTTTATTATACTGTAAAAACAACATTCATTTTTGCAGTGTAGAAGGGTAAAGAAGGCAGCACACAATTACAATTATACATTGATTTTACGATAAGCAGCAGGCTTGTGCAGGAAAAAGATCCTATAGTAGGAAGGGGATATGAAAATAAAAGAAGATATGCAGTTGCAACTATACAGTATTTTTGTCGAGTGTATTTTTCAACATGGGACCCTGCAGATGCATCGGGACTATTCCTAAAATTTCAAAATCGGGTCCAAGTCACAAGATTAAACATGGCAACACGAATTTTAAGAACTAAATTTGTCTTAAAGAAAAAACATCAGTTAAATGTTGTCGCAGATCAAATGCTAAATGGATCTTTTAATTTATTCAAGCTCTGAGATGCCTCTTGCTCCTTCGTACCAACATAGAAAAGAACTTCATTGTAAATACTTAAATCACAAGGTCTTCAAGTATTTGTTTTAAAAATACCTTTTATTTATTTTCTTTATCCAATTCAGTATCATTCTTTCAACCCTCAGATTAAATTCAATATTTTTTTTAGTAGAAAACGAACGACGCACTTTGAAGTGTTCAGATTTGCGGGATGTAAACTGCTTGGCAAATAAAAGCCATGCCATTAAGATGCAGTTCTAAATTGTCGGATCTCTTGATCTGTTTCCTTATTCCTGCCCTGGAAAAATACTCCTCCGTAATTAGTTAGCGAATCTGAATAAAAAATTCATTTGTTAAATGATGAAAAAAAAAAGTTTGATGTTTAAGCAGAAGAACGTTGGAATTTAACTTTCTAGTGACTCATGAATTATTCTTAGCATATATAAACTTGAAGATAAAGATGGATATAAAATTTAACTTTTTCAGAGATAGAATTAAGATTTATTTTTAATTTTATTATCCGCATTTATTTGTGTGAAAACTATACCGTAAAGGATACTTACTACTTACTAAAGGATACTACTTTACTTAAGTTTTAAGCAAATGATGGTATGCGATAAGTTAATTGAAATGTAGTTTCCTAAGCATACTCATTATTTTGAATGTAAAAGTTGATCTGTGAAAGTTTTTAAAAAGTATTTATAACGAACATGTGTGGCAAAACTCGATTGGTAGAATTGTATCAATTTTAAAAATTTGATTAGAGGGCCCTAATGGGCGTTTACTATGACGTCCAACAATTTCTCACTTAGAAACTTCAACCTTGCGATTCGGCAAATCTGAAGATAGCCTTGGCATTTATTTATGTTGGCATAATATATATCTATACAAATTCCCCAAGTAGCACAATTCGTTTTTCAAAGGTTGTAAAATGGTTATTAACGTTGTAACAACCGCTTAAAAACGTTTATAAAACGTTTAAAGGTTATTTGTGCTACCTGGATCATATATTGGCATATATTTATTTAGAAAAGTTAGTTATTCCCTCCTCCTGAAAATTTAAGGTTGGGGAGGCCCTGAGTCCCACCCCTGCAATATTTTTGTATTTATAATATTACGTGTGCAGATTTAGAGACATCAAGCTATTTGTTCTACAATAAGCACGAAACTGTAGTCCACGGATGGAATAAACGAACTGGTGGGATATTGCATGTTTCTGCCTTAGCCCTGGCTTGGGGGGGGGGGGGGCAGCTACTTACTGCTTTATATCCGAGCTTTGCCTCAAAATTTTCGAGTTGTACTCTACCAAGTGCAATCCCTCGCTGGTGTTCTAATTTCACATTAGCTACCAGTTTTTGTTGGCTCTTTTTGCTCTCTTTGCTTGCGTTTAATTCCTATTCCATGCTGATGAGTGAATAACAAGCACGAAACTGCACTCTACGGTTTTAATAAATGAGCTGGTGGTGTATAGCATCAAAGGGTTAATTTTATTTGTGAAAGTTTTCGTAACAAAGCGAAATATTGAAAAATGTTCGGACATTAATTAAAAATAAATATTTTGAGGTTTTGTTGAAACAAAACTATGCACTTTTTGTAGTAACTATTAAGCTGTAAATATGCAAGTGAAATATTCAATAGAACTGATAGTTTATATTCTTGTTGCATTGTAGCACAATCTTCAATCATTATATAATTCTAAATGATTTGAATCCGACTATTGTCTAACCTAAAAGGAAAAGAAATAGGGGATAAGACTCAGAAAAATATAAAATTATTTTTTTGGCTTTATGCTAAGGACCATCCTCATATATATGTATATATATATATATATATATATATATATATATATATATATATATATATATATATATATATAACTCCCAAGTTTCACAAATCCCCGATCAAATTTAGATTTATTTGTTTAACCACAAACAGTTTCGGAAAAAGCATTAACATCAAACCTCAATCTATGTTGAAGCAAATTTACACCTTTTTGAAAAACAAATATAAGCTCTCGAGCTATTTCTCGTGCATCGATAATAGCTATGAAATCAAGAGTAAAATAAATTCATCACCTACATCTTTGTATATACTTTTGATTTTGAGAATATGTTTTGCAATATTCCACTAGAAGACTTATATGTTACTCTCATGAAAATCTACGATTCTTTTTGTATCGGAGTGGAACTTGGTATCGATAGAAGTTTTTTCGACAGTCTTTGCCACTTTTGCATTTTCAATAACTTTGACACTTTTAATAATTTCACTTTTAAACAAATACATGGAATTGACATGGGTACAAATTACTCCAGCACAGCTGCTAACTTATACCTCTTTTACTATGAATTCAACTATACTGTCAAATATAATAAAAGGATCAGCATTTTCAGGTATATCGACAATATATTTGTTTTTAATAAAAAATATGGAAGAAGAATTTAAACTAATTTACCCACAAACACTACAATTAAATAAGGCCAACGAGGAAATTGATTCTGCTAACTTTTTGGATGTTTCCTTTAAAATTAAAGATTCTCAACTTTCGACAGATCTGTATGATAAAAAAGAACATTTCAACTTTCATGCAAAGAGCATGCCTCATTGGTTTAGTAATCTGCATATTTTTTTTTTTTTTTTATAAATATCATAATCGGACAACTCTGCAAATTTTTCAAGATCTGTAATGATAAGAAACATTTCAACAAACAGGTTTACAAATTCATTGCTGGTTTATATTACCAAAACACTTATCCTGCAGAATTTATTTTTTACTACCTTAATTTGTTTAATAATTCTTTTCGGCAGAATTGATAATTTTTTCACCCAAACAACTACTTTTTGGCAACGGTTTCCTTTTAATAGTCGTAGTTAAATTCGATTTGCGGGAGGTGCTGCATGAATGCGAGCTCTGGCGAACCGCATCGACTTAGTATCGAAACGGATCGAGTAAAGGAATTGGACTCTTAGTATGGAAACGGATCGAGTAAAGGAATTGGACTGATGGTGTTGCTTCTTTTTCTAATACTGGGTAAGTGATCTGTCTTTCTTTTATTTGCAAGTCAGAGCGGGGCGGGGAGGGGTTGTAATCATGAGTTGGCAGTAGTGTATCATTTTTCGTCCTTTTGAACTTCTCAAAACTTAACATCCTTTTTCATTATGCTAACTCGTGTGCAGCTGACCACTTCAAAAACCTGCAAGTTATTATTTTTACCAACTGCTCCTACTCTCCGTAGACGAAGCAGTAACTTGCCCAGTTAAATTTAGAAATTTTAGTTGTTTCTGAAATATTGCCGCATTGCATTTTTGAATTTATAACATTTTTGCACGTATAACGTTTTTTCAAAACTTTTTCTAGTCGTTTTTTCAAATCTTTTTCTAATTGTTGTTATTTACACTGACTTCGTGCACGCCCGAGGGCGGACTTCATGTATAAACACCTAATATATATATATATATATATATATATATATATATATATATATATATATATATATATATATATATATATATATATATATATATATATATATATATATATATATATATATATATATATATATATATATATATTAGGGTGGCCCTTAACTATATGGCATTTTTCCAAAGTTAAAATTTCCTTGCTCCCACCCCCCTATCTTGTTCCAATGAACAAAAAAACACTCTGTACCAAATTTTAATTCATTTGAACAATTTCTAGGAGTGCCGCAAATGACTTAAAGTTTAGTCAGTATCTGAAATTTCGTGATTTTTTTTAAAAAGATTGCACTTTTTAATAATAACACAAAAATTATTAGAGAAAAAAAAAACATTTTTTGACAACAGTTTCTGTAGAGTCAAAACATAGTATAAACAAATAAATATTTTACCTTATTGTTTCCTAAGTAAGCATTTAGTAGCTGTAGGGTATCTTTTGCGGTCTTCAGCTACGATATGCAAAACGAATTGTTTTTCACTTTCATCTTTTGTGAGAATATTATTATATTCCTGAATTAATTTGATACCTCTTTCTGCAGCATCATTCACAACACTTAATTTCTCAATTTTTTTCTTTTCCTCTTATATAACTAGGGTCATCTTTCCATATTGAAGGATCTTTGCTGATAAAATCGGAATTAATAGAAAATCGGGTGAAGAAATATTTTGTTACAGGTGTTACAAATGACAAAAACTCGTTGTTTACAAATAAAGAAAAATTATTTTGATGTGGAATATATATTTTTTGTTGGTTTTCTTCTTGCTCCTGTTCTTCATATGTATCTGCTTCCAACAAAATTTCTACCATATTTCTCTTCACTGTGAGTGGAACAGTATCATCAAATAAGAATAGAGCCATAGGTTCGGGAGCCAAATACCAGAGATGATTTGAAAATTTTTTAGAGCAATTTCACTTATTTCTTTATCAATTTCCCGATAATTGATCAACTTCTGAATGAATTGAAAATCATGATATGGAGCTTTAACTGCCTCCGGAGAGAAACCAAGCCTGAACGTAAATTCTAGCAAGAAAAATACATAATCTTCGTAAAAAGCTCTTCTCCTTTTCGGATAACTCAAATTGATTCTGAAATAAGTAAATCTTGAGCGTATAAATAGATTTTGACATCCACCTAGCGTGACTTACAGCTCCTGGCTTACGAAATGATATCCTGTTCTTAGGAATCCCGCCAAGAAAGATCATGCATAGTTCTTATAGTTCTTTGTAATCATCCCGATGTTGTCTATGAGAAGAAAGGTCTTGTTCAAGAAAGTCGAGCACGGTTAAGCGTACATCATCGGGTATTTCATTGTCACCAATTTTATACATTGCTTTATCGAGTTTTGTCCAGGTTTCTCTAAACCTTTTGAAAAGTGTCATCTCTGGGCCAGAAGTTGCACTCATTAGAGAGTCAAAACATCCCTTCAAAATTAGCTCAAAGATATGGTGACAACAAGGGAGATACAGCAGATTGCGCTTAAACATGTTTTCCAGATTGGTACAGGCACCATTTATCCTTCCTAAGTTGCTACGTGTGGTATCACAGCATAGTGCTTGAATTTTATCAAATATTTCCCACTTTTCAACTGCTTGATAAACAGCCATTACTTGGTCTTCTCCTGATGATGTGGTTATTTTAGGGACTCCCAACAGTTGCTCCTTGCCTTGGAAAGTTACTATAATTGCTAGTCGATCAACCTTCTCAACTCCAGCGAGATCTGGGAGCAATTTTCCATCCCAGTATAGTACTAATTCTTGACACTCGTTCAAGTTGAATTTTTCCCGAATTTCCGCATGTTTCTCTTCTCTAAATTTTTTTCGTAACCGTTAAAGGGAAGTTCGGTTTTTTATCAGGTCCTTTGTATCGTGACCCAACGCTTCTGCAGCAGCTATCAAAATGTAAACACCATTTCGGTCAGTGATTTTACACCTGTCAAAAACTTCCGAAAGACGAGGAGTAAAAAACTGCAATGCACCTCGTGTTTCTGTGCGAGTAATGTCCGTACTCGTAAATGTGTCAGTTGCTGGTAATTGCGTATCAATGACAGAAGAAGGACTGTCACTGTCATCAAAACTATCACTGCTTGGGTTGCTGGAGGGGGCTATATCACAACTTGTTGTGGTTGCTAATTTTAGTTCCATTTCTTCATAAGTTCCTTTCTTTCGAGCAACTTCCATAGTTTTTTTCATTAGTGTTCTCTCTTCTTTTTGTGTTAGTTTTTGGTCAACACCAACCATGCAGCCCGGTCGCCCTTTCTGGCGCTGAAGAATTAAGAATTTTCTATCCTCTTCATTTTTTATATCTTCCCAAGCATTTGCATGTGCTATGTCAAAGAGATCGTCCATAATTTCCACAAAAGAATCCCTCCTCTCTTTTTCTTTGCTTGAGGTTCTCGAGAAACTTTTCTGTAAATGCTTCAATTTATCGTGCAGTTCTATTAGTCTTTCAGTACAATGGTGCGTTCTTCTAGTAGGAATTCGAGCTTTTTGCCAGAAAACTGAAACTTCTTGAATTACTAATGCAGTACTAGCTTTTATGGTCAAATTTACAACTTTTAGATTGTAAAAAAAGACGCTTAAAACTTGCTTATTCGATGGTAATTTCGCTCCAACAATTTAATTGGAAATGTAACCAACAAGATCAATATAAAAATCTTTTCTTAGGTTATGTGATGAGCTACCGGAAGACGTTGATGCCATTTTAAAGTCAGGCACAAATAACAAGCAACACTTGCGTGGACAGCTGCTCTCACGCTAATGCATGGTCGCGGGTCGCGTCTCACCCTCCTTGACTCTTGACCTCTGACCGGATGTGGGGTCTTCTTCGAGTGGGGGCGGTAGAAATGGAAATCGGAGAAGGGAATGGGAGACATATAGGAACTAAACAGATAAGACAGGGGAGCAAAGTTTTAGATTGGAGTTTTTTCTTTTTTTTAAATTTGCACAACACATTCAATTCTTCTAAAATAGATGTTCTGGGCATGTAAATTTCAAAATGACCAAGTATGTATGTGG
Organism: Uloborus plumipes; assembly: GCA_038373865.1. Classification (NCBI taxonomy): domain Eukaryota; kingdom Metazoa; phylum Arthropoda; class Arachnida; order Araneae; family Uloboridae; genus Uloborus; species Uloborus plumipes. The sequence goes on along the minus strand of JAXGGA010016474.1, from coordinate 12,142 downwards.
ACAGGACATACAAAAAAACTTTCGCAAGTTTGTTGTCGAAATTCTTGCATCACCAGGAAAGCGCCATGCGTCGCGGAAAACGTCTTGACCAAGCAGCTTCGTAATCAATATTAATATCTCAGAGGAAACGGCAGGAGAGGCATGGAAGTCCACAGAAAGATAGTTTAAGTAGAATAACACTGTTAATAAGGCATACGACCATCAGAAATGTCAATCTGGTAGAAAAAAAAATAACTTGAAAAAAAGTGAAAATTTCCTATTTTCGGCGAAAATTTGACAATTTCATGCTCGTTGCGGCACCCCTTAAACTTTTCCGATTGAGCTAATATTTTGCACTCATCATTTTATTGTTCATTGGAACAAAATAGGGGGGTGGGAGCTAACTTTTGTAAAAGTTGAAAAATAAGGGCCACCCTAATATATATATATATATATATATATATATATATATGTATATATATATAGGGCGAATATAAATAGCCTAGCTCAATTCTCATTCCTAATTCTGTGATATACATGGTTTCTCTGACAGAAAGAAAAGTGGTGCTCATATTTCCGAGTCCTTTCATTAAAAGTTTCATATGTGTGCAGATTATTCTCGCTGGTAGCCGTAGAGACGTCTCTGCTGCAGCATGAAATCGATTACGAATATTTATCGCAATTATGAACAGAACGTTGACTTTGTATATCATTTGAACTATGGAACATGCTTATTTTCCATTACTCAGACAGATTGCCTTTTGATACTGTAATTTTTAACATCTAAATCTTCCTCTGGTATACAACTGCTTATCTGTGTCTTTTCTTCTAGTACATACAACAATCTACTTATATTAAAAACTGAGTATCTTTCTAACTTTCTTTCTAACTATCTTTCTTTCTATGTCACGCTTCTTTCTCCTGAACGCCAATGAACTGAAAGTCGAACCAGGTACCGATAGATAGGTAATTTTTCAGGCTTCATTAGTTTCAGTTTATATAATTATACGATTTTAATTAGTGAAGATATCAATTAATAAGTAGTCAAATTTAAAGAGATTAAGCCTAATAAATGATTAAATATGAATTCCATTTTACAAAACGTAGTTGCTATGAAACAGTAATAACAATGACATTGAGAATTTTGATTGAAGGCTTGACTAAATCAAACACGAAACTCATAAGCGTGCCACTTACGTAGTATTTTTATCGCTAGCTACTTGCAATATTTTTAAACATTCATTTGTTGAAAAGTCATCTACTTATATTAAAAACTGAGTATCTATGTCTGCTTTTTTCCTTTGAGCGAGCTGAACTTACTGAAACTTTCCTCACCATCTTGAAGACGCGAAGCATCTCAATAACTTGAATGATTTTTTTATATAGGAAAAAAGTAAAGGCGTGAAGCGCCTGTTAGCGAGCCGCCTTGGCGGGGAGTAGTTTCTTGAAATTTTCCTCACTACTTTCAAGGCACGAAGTGCCCGTGCAACGCCGGGCCACGTGCGTGGTATGTCTTGAATTCGAATGAACATTAAATTATATCAAATAATATAACTTCAGAATGAAGTAAAAGTTCGAGAGGGGGGACGTTATGTATCAACATGCCGCAGGAAGCTAATCTAGCTGCCCTGGCAGCTAGTCTACTTATATTAAAAACTGAGTATCTTTCTTTCTTTCTATCTATGTCACGCTTCTTTCTCCTGAACGCCAATGAACTGAAAGTCGAACCAGGTACCGATAGATAGGTAATTTTTCAGGCTTCATTAGTTTCAATGTATATAATTATACGATTTTAATTAGCGAAGATATCAATTAATAAGCAGTTAAATTTTAAGCGATTAAGCCTAATAAATGATTAAATATGAAATCCATTGTTGCAAACCGTCGTTGCTATGAAACAGTGATAACAATGATAATGAGAATTTTGAATGAAGGCTTAACTAAATCAAACACAAAACTCGTAAGCGGGCCACTTACGTAATATTTTTAGCGCTAGCTACTTGTAATATTTTGGAACATTCATTTGTTGAAAAGCCATCTTCTTATAATAAAAACTGAATATCTATGTCTGCTTTTTTCCTTTGAGTGAGCTGAACTTACTGAAACTTTCCTCACCATCTTGAAAGTGCGAAACATCTCAATAATTCGAATGATTTTTTTATATAGGAAAAAAGTAAAGGCGTGAAGCGCCTGTTAGCGAGCCGCCTTGGCGGGGAGTACTTTCTTGAAATTTTTCTCACTACTTTCAAGGCACGAAGTGCCCGTGCAACGCCGGGCCACGTGCGTGGTATGTCTTGAAATCGAATGAACATTAAATTATATCAAATAATATAACTTCAGAATGAGGTAAAAGTTAGAGAGGGGGACGTTATGCATCAACATGCCGCAGGAAGCTGATCTAGCTGCCCTGGCAGCTAGTGACTCATTAAATTTGGTTTAGAAATGACAGAATTTGTACAGAGGATATATGATTATTTAGATGAATTCGTTAAAAAACTAAAGTACGAATATGAAACATGTTGTGGAGATAAGTTGTGGATATTATTATTATTATTATTGTTCAAATGAATAATTATTTGAATCTAGAACTTTGCGATGTTCGAAAATTTTGCTTAGAACAGTATAAATAAGTTGTGGATGTCAGTTGCCATCCGTTGCGAGCGCCGAGTATAGCGTATTTTGTTCCCTTATTTTCATTCAGAACCTATTATTATTTAACTATTACACTATTAGTATAATTAACTATTATTATTATTATTAACTATTATGATTAACTATTATTATTAACTACTATTATTATTAACTATTATTATTATTAACTATTATTATTACTATTAAATATTATGATTAACTATTATTATTAACTATTATTATTACTATTAACTATTATGATTAACTATTATTATTAACTATTATTATTATTAACTATTATTATTATTATTAACTGTTATAAGAAACAAAAATTATTAACTATTATTATTAACTATTATTATTATTACTATCAACTACTCTTATTCTTTTTCTTCTTCTTCTTATTATTATTATTATTTTTTTGGGGGGGGGGGGTTTATTATCCTGCCTTCCTTTAATTCCGTTCTCTTTTTGAAACATAAACGAATCTTCAGTAGTGATTGCCTTATTAAACGACGTAGTGCCAAAATTTTTGAAGCAACTTCATGCTTTTTGGATGTTCCAAATACTTTTCAATTGTAGTAACTCTTATTAAATAGAGAATTACTCTCAACTAAACAATGGCTTATGCTTTAAAATCTAGTTCTTTTTTTTTTCTTTTTACTTCTTAGTGATAAGTTCAATTAGGCTTAAATGTAATTTTTGCATTTTTACTTCTTTTTAAAGAATTTGACTATTTTCCCCGAACTTCATTAGTATTTTAGATTCCGGATCATTTTCACTTTAAATAACAATATTCAATTTTATTAATTGTTTCAAATGAACAGCTGTGACAATTATCATGTAGCATTGATTATCTGAATGAAATGTAGTTATTACTTAATCTTTTAATACTCAGTTATAAGTTATGCACTAATTGGGAAATTCGCTGAAATATCAATCGGATTATATGTCGATAAAATTATGTTTAATTTTCGTTTAAATGTCCACGTAGGCAACACAGCGAGTTTCCTGTAATCTTCGCTTGGCATTAAGATTATATAGGCTTAACATTATGCTTTTATACAATAAAGGTCAGCAAATTTTACAGCTTTGACTTTTGACATATTAAAGACCATTTACTGTTGGAAAAAATGCAGCTGTTAAAAATATATATTAAATATGTATACATTGAACTTTTGTTTCCATTTACGCTTATTAATTGCACTAAACACAATTGAAAAGATTAGTGGACATAGGAACCCCACGGGGCTTATTGTGTGCTTTTCAGCAAGTGAGTTTTACCAGGTAAACAAGCTTTAATAATATTTGGGAATAATTGATACATACAGGTACTTATACAGTTTAAATGCTGAATGTTATATTGGAAAACTTATCAAAACAACCTGATGTTTATAAATGGGGGCAAGTACAAGCAAATGCTTTTATTCATTTCAATTTTTTAAAGACGAAAAGGGTTACAATGTGTACAACATCACAAACAATTGTATGTATAAACAAGCAACAAGTTGTCCAAAAGTGTAGAACACTTATTACAAGAAAAAAAATTAACGTTATTGAAGTCGTGCTCTGTTCTTGATGTAAGGTTTGCAGATAAGATTGGGGTTTTTTGGCGTATGAGTTTTTTTTCTCTATAAGGTATTTAAGTTGCTTGTTTCATTATGAAGTTTTGTAACATGCGACTGTACTAATTTTCTTTTATTAAAAAAATCGATTTTTAACAGCAAATCTCCATTTCTAAAGATCTTTGAAGCAGTATGACCAGGGATTCGGAGCCTAGCCAATGGTTAAGAGAGCGGAGGAAAAAACCGTCATCTACTTAGGTTACATTTTTCGGGGAATATAAAGATGTGCATATAGTAACGTTAAGCAACATTGACTTTAAAAGCTAAGATCAGACCATGCTTGTGGCCTTTTACTTGTTCACATAATATCTCCAAGAGAGTCAAACTAATGAATTGCGATCCATTCGCTTACTTAGTTGATTTGATAATTGTAATCCATTGCTGTCTATCTGCCATGCATAACATCTTGTTATTTTGGCTGCTATATTTTTATATTGGATTAAAATCAAAATCTCTAGTTTACTAAAACCAAAATAAGTCAATAAATTTTTCGCTAAGTGAATTACTGTGTCGTTAACAATAAACTGAATGATAGATTGCAAAAAAATAAATTTTGTTTTTACTGAATAATGCAGCTAATTTCATAGTAATGAACTAATATTGCTAATTTTACAGTTTATTGCTTTGCACTTTACATTTATAAACTCTAACCTCTGTTGCCAGGACCGCACTGTTATTTTTACAGTGTAATACAGCTAATTTTAAGGTAATAAACTGTAAAATTGCTAATTTTACAGTTCATTACTGTGGATTTCACAGTTTTAATCTGGAACATCTGCTTCCAGTATTATACTGAAAAACAATAGTTTATTGTTTGCAGTGCAGGTATGGTTGTAGGTATGTTACTTCATTCAAAAGTATAATTAGTTATGCTAAGGCAAGTATGCGTATTAGGTTGGAATAAGATATATATATATATATATTTAATTTTAATAAACTAGTATTTGAAAAAAAAAACAGAAAAAAAGGAAGTAACTAATTTAGTTAAAAGTAATAAGTAACGAAATTATAATCATGATTTGAAAAGAAAATATTTATTTGTTGTGTAGTAAAATGTTTGCAAAAAAAAAGTTACGAATTCAAAAATTAAACAGCTATACATTGGTTAAACGCCCCTTTCCTCAAAATCAATGAAAAATAATTACAATAAATACAAATTAGTATAAAAAATTGTACCTCTCTTTAAGATAGTTATAATCATCAAGTATCCGTATTTTTACGCGAAAGAACCCTTTAAGTTCTTGCAAATTCTGAACCCTAAGGAAGACTTTTACTTAAACATTTATCTTTTCCCCTTGAGTTCATATTTCTTACAAAAAAGAGAAAAAATGTAATCTAGTTTAATCTTTGAGATCAGAACATGGATTAATGTAATGTTACTCATTTTTTTAAAGTAATAGATCACGAAATAATAGTCATTATTAGAAGAGAAAATCCCGCTTTACTGTATTGCAAGATTTTGGAAATAATGTTCTTCTTAATTAAATTGCAAATTTCAAGCTATTTTACTCTTTTAAAACCCATTTCCTTCGAAAACAAAAATAAAATAATAATAACAAACATAAATTAACATGTTTTACAAAAAATGTACCTTTTACTATGATAGGTATAATCATCAAATAATTTCTTTCAAACATAAGACCCGTTTAAGTTCCTGAAAATTCGGAACCCTAAAGAAGACTTATTCTGGAACATTTTTTCTTGAGCTCATATTTCCAAGAAAAGAAGAGGAAAAAAAACTGCATCTGAGATAAATCTTTGAGATCCTTGGAGAGTAAGAGAAAGAACAGTAAAGTTCTCTCCATTAAAATTTTTCATTCTTTGGATTGGAAACAAGACCGCGAACAACAACTCAACGAAGGAGCAAAGTCGTTTTCCTTATCGATTTCGTCCTACTGCAGTAACCAGATATATGCGGATAGCAGAAGCTTATGCATTTTGTCAAACGTTACGCTGGTCCTTTTTTTTTTTAAAGTTATGAAATGAGATTTACCACGATAAGCGTTAAACTGAAAAGCGAAAGTTTCTAACGTAGAGCTTGGAATATAACAATGATTTAGTAGATTTTTTAGCAAAGCGAATTTTCAGCACTTTCATTTTTTCAATTTTTAGTTTATTATTTATTTATTTAATTTTAAATGTTTTCCTTTTAAAACGAAAAAACGAAAAAAAATCTGATGAAGTACATTTTGCACTCAAATGTTGAAAAAAAATGTTTTGCTTGTGCCTACATAAATGAGATTTTCTGCTAGCAAAGTAATTTGTTTTTTGCGAGTAATTTGCTTTTTGTTTACAAACATGATATGAAAAGTTTAAATTCTTACAAGTTTTTTATCCAAATTAGGAAACTCAGAGTAACTATAAAAATACAATCATGCATTTTAGGTTTCCATGTAAAAATAATTACATCTTTCATTTTAAAACTATACACATAAAGGTTTTCTTTTTTTAAAAGTGACTATTATAGGGTGTGTTTAAAACCAATTTTAAATACATGTCAATAGTTGGCTCCTACGAAGCATTTACTCAGTTTCCACTTCATTTGTTCGAAGAAATGTATGGAAAAAGTTGCAAAAATTAAAATTCAAAAACTGTATCAACTGTATTCTATCTTTTCTACAACTGACACAAAATTTAGTTAATATCCCAGAATTTCCAAAAAGGAATCTTTTTTTAAGACTGGAGAAGATTTTGTAAGAGATTTCTTACTTTAGTTTGGACAGTTATTGCATTTGAATTTGTAACTTCGGTTTTAAAAAAAATATCTTCATTGAAAATAAAGCACATTAACCAAAAAAAAAAAAAAAAAAAAGAAAACTCATTTACCAACTACTTAAAAAATGTATTTTGAAACTTTACTATGATTTGGTTGTTTAGCCTGAGAATGAGTAGTTGGTAAATTGTGTGGTGATCACACACACACACACACACAATAAACCAAGCTATTTAGGAAAACAAGTATGGCATCAATTAGAAAAACAGAGTTTTTTTTTTTTTTAAACTTTTAAATAGATCCTATTCATTGATGTATAAACATTGAAAAATTCATTTTTTTGAAAGTCTAACCATGTGTTTTTTTCTATTTAAACTATTAATAAATTATTTTCTTGCATCATTTTTATTTTGTGCATTTTAAAATTATTGTTTTTTTTTTTTTTTTTTTTTACATCGTACATACAAGAAAAACATAATTACGAAACTAATACTTAAAAAATCCCTCAATATTAAAGTAGAAATCCAGAACGAATAAACAAAATAAAAAATAACTAATGCTCAGAACTTAGTCTTGTAAAAACATGCAACGCTAGCTAATTTTAAACTCTTTGAAGCGACAGGAAAAAATATATTAATATAAAATGAAACTAAGCATTTCAAATGACGGAAAAAACCGTCGCCTTAAACCATTAATATAAAAAAATCTTCTGAGATCATTCCTTTTGGGTAAAAAGTGTCCTACTTCATTAAATAATTCTATAAATTTACTTATGTATTTTTATGTCATACACGGGTTCAGATTGTCCTTCGGCTTTTGCCTTACATTTGTCAACGTTACGTGTCTCAAAAAAAAATCTAGATTTTTATTTCTATCTTCTTTTCGATTTCATAAGACAGAAAACTCAAACTGCACTCAGAACTTCTATTTTCTAGAAATTTTGATCCTAGTGTTTTTCAGATGAAAAGGTTTGATTTATCTCAAAGATGCTTATGTTGAGCATTTTTTGATTGTATTGAAATAATCAAACTTTTTTCGATGGCTTCTTTTATGATAATGTTTTCTCTTTTTTTTGATCGACATAAGTGTTTTTTATATAATTTAGTCAGAAGAAATCTTCTAGAAAGATTGTAATTTTTTCAGGACAAATTTCCGTATAGAGTCCATGGCTAAGTATTCTCTCCCCTTCCCTCTTTCTATCTCTAGAATTTAAAAAAAATGATCGAAAAAATGTCCGATCATATTTTTTAATTAACTCTTATTATTCCCAAGTAGCATCAACTCATCGGATTTTGCTCGGCCGATCATCGAACTCCTCGTAAACTGACCCCCGTAACGCGCTATGACATCGTTCCGATCAGTATCCGAGCACGGTTTTCGATGAGCTACTTTTCATCGGAAAGCGATATCCTTCCGATCAACTTTCCCGATGGAAAAAAGCCAAGCATCCAAAATTGATCCTTAATTCATCGGCACGGAACTGCACTACTCGTAAATTGCTCCAAATCTCATCGTATTTCGAGCAAAACTCATCGGATTTTGCGCGCTCGGATTTTGTTTGGCCGATGCAATTCCCGATGAGAACTCATCGAATCCGATCATCGGCCGATGAGAATTTCATCGGATTTCGATGAATGGCCGATCATCGGCAGATAAGATTATGCTGCTACGGTTGTTTTGAACATCGTTAACGCTCATTATAAGACATACTAAAGTTCCGTTCACGGCTTTTTTTTCTATAGAACAGCTGGTTGAAATTATTATACTACTAGCTGCCAGGGCAGTTAGATTAGCTTCCTGCGGCATGTTGATGCATAACGTCCCCCCTCTCTAACTTTTACCTCATTCTGAAGTTATAATATTTTATATAATTTAATGATCATTCGATTTCAAGACATACCACGCACGTGGTCCGGCGTTGCACGGGTACTTCGTGCCCTGAAAGTAGTGAGGAAAATTTCAAGAGACTACCCCCCGCCAAGGCTGCTCGCTAACAGGCGCTTCACGCCTTTACTTTTTTCCTATATAAAAAAATCATTCGAATCATTGAGATGCTTCGCGCCTTCAAGATGGCGAGGAAAGTTTCAGTAAGTTCAGCTCGCTCAAAGGAAAAAAGCAGACATAGATACTCAGTTTTTAATATAAGTAGATAGCTTTTCAACAAATGACTGTTTCAAAATATTACAAGTAGCTAGCGATAAAAATACTACGTAAGTGGCCCGCTTATGAGTTTCGTGTTTGATTTAGTTAAGCCTTTATTCAAAATTCTCATTATCATTGTTATCACTGTTTCATAGCAACCACGTTTCAACAATGGATTTCATATTTAATCATTTATTAGGCTTAATCGCTTTAAATTTGACTACTTATTAATTGATATCTTCGCTAAGTAAAATCGTATAATTATATAAGTTGAAAGTAATGAAGCCTGAAAAAATACCTATCTATCGGTATCTGATTCGACTTTCAGTTCATTGGCGTTCAGGAGAAAGAAGCGTGACATAGAAATATACTCAGTTTTTAATATAAGTAGACTAGCTACCAGGGCAGCTAGATTAGCTTCCTGCGGCATGTTGATGCATAACGTCCCCCTTCTCTACCTTTTACCTCATTGTGAAGTTATATTATTTGATATAATTTAATGTTCATTCGATTTCAGGACATACCACTTACGTGGCTCGGCGTTGCACGGGCACTTCGTGCCCTGAAAGTAGTGAGGAAAATTTCAAGAAACTACTCCCCGCCAAGGCGGCTCGCTAACAGGCGCTTCACGCCTTTACTCTTTTCCTATATAAAAAAAATCATTCGAATTATTGAGATGCTTCGCGCCTTCAAGATGGTGCGGAAAATTTCAGTAAGTTCAGCTCGCTCAAAGGAAAAAAAACAGACATAAATACCCAGTTTTTAATATAAGTAGATGGCTTTTCAACAAATGAATGTTTCAAAATATTACCAGTAGCTAGCGATAAAAATTCTACGTAAATGTCCCGCTTATGAGTTTCGTGTTTGATTTAGTTAAGCCTTAATTCAAAATGCTCATTATCATTGTTATTACTGTTTCATAGCAACGACGGTTTGCAACAATGGATTTCATATTTAATCATTTATTAGGCTTAGTCGCTTTAAACTTGACTACTTATTAATTGCTATCTTCGCTAATTAAAATCGTATAATTATATAAATTGAAACTAATGAAGCCTGAAAAATTACCTATCTATCGGTACCTGGTTCGACTTTCAGTTCATTGGCGTTCAGGAGAAAGAAGCGTGACATAGATAGATAGTTAGAAAGAAAGATAGAAAGAAAGATAGAAAGAAAGAAAGAAAGAAAGAAAGAAAGAAAGCTATTCGGTTTTTAATATAAGTAGACTAGCTGCCAGGGCAGCTAGATTAGCTTCCTACGGCATGTTGATGCATAACGTCCCCCTTCTCTAACTTTTACCTCATTCTGAAGTTATATTATTTGATCTAATTTTATGTTCATTCGATTTTAAAACATACCACGCACGTGGCCCGGCGTTGCACGGGCACTTCGTGGGGGGCACTTCAGGGCACTTCGTGCCCTGAAAGTAGTGAGGAAAATTTCAAGAAACTACTCCCCGCCAAGGCGGCTCGCTAACAGGCGCTTCACGCCTTCACTTTTTTCCTATATGAAAAAAAATCATTCGAATTATTGAGATGTTTCGCGTCTTCAAGATGGTGAGGAAAGTTTCAGTAAGTTCAGCTCGCTCAAAGGAAAAAAGCAGACATAGATACTCAGTTTTTAATATAAGTAGATGGCTTTTCAACAAATTAGCTAGCGATAAAAATACTACGTAAGTGGCCCGCTTATGAATTTCGTGTTTGATTTAGTTAAGCCTTTATTCAAAATTCTCATTATCATTGTTATCACTGTTTCATAGCAACTACGTTTCAACAATGGATTTCATATTTAATCATTTATTAGGCTTAATCGCTTTAAATTTGACTACTTATTAATTGATATCTTCGTTAATTAAAATCGTATAATCATATAGATTGAAACTAATGAAGCCTGAAAAATTACCTATCTATCGGTACCTGGTTCGACTTTCAGTTCAGTGGCGTTCAGGAGAAAGAAGCGTGACATAGATAGAAAGAAAGATAGAAAGAAAGATAGTTAAAAAGATACTCAGTTTTTAATATAAGTAGATGATTAAATATGAAAAATGCTATGTGTATTGTCTGTCCACTCTTACCACTGTATTGGCAAGAGACAATGTCTATCTGACTAAGGGGAAAAGGAAAAAAATGATGCGTGTGTTAGTGAACTAAATTACTTGCAAACTAATAGATGCTTCCGTCTGTAATTAATATATTCGCCTTTCCATCTCATCAATAGGCAGACGGTGCATAAAGAACACACGAATCATTAAAAAGAAAATATCATAAAATGTAATTTTGTTGATTGCTTTTATGCTTAATAAACTCAAAGCTTCTTACATAATAAGCAGTAAATGAAAATAAAGTGTCGAAAAAAAATAAAACGCGTCGCAGTACTATTTCAGAAGCCTGTAGCTGTCTAGACACACATTCACAAAGGAAGTATTCAGTCAACTAAAATAGGTTGTTTCTTTTTTTTTCCAACCGTTCCCTTCGAGAAATAAGGCCAAAAAAGAATGTTAAAATGCAATTCTAAGACCATTCATGATATTGAATTCAATGTTTATGCTAGAATCCCTAGACAAGAGGCAGAAATCCTAGTTGTAAACTGTAAGGGAACTCCTAGTCTTTCTCAGCTATAAGGAGATAAAAGTGAACTACTGGGAGCAATCTTATGGAAAATGTAAAATTCGTCAAGAGATTCAAACTTTCGACCTGCACTTTGTACGGTTATATACATTTAACGCAATAAGTTTATAAACATGCGTAATGGATTCGTGATCCATTGAATTTATATTCGGCATTTGCGATGAACAATCGACAAAAAAAAAAAAAAAAAGCAAGAAAGAAAGATAGAAAAGGAAAGAAAAAAAAAAATACGTAAACTGAAAAAAAAAAACTTTTGAAATAAGTTTGGATGTACCTGAACAATTAAACTATGTTCAACAGCATCTTTGAAATAAATGAAATCTTTTTATATAAAAAGCAGTAGCGGCAAAATTTCCATAAATAGAAGTTCCGTGTATAGTTTGAGTTTTCTGTTTCAAAAGATCGAAATAAAGGTAGAAATAGAA
>JAXGGA010016473.1:0-26599 GCA_038373865.1 Uloborus plumipes | reverse complement strand
ACCTTCAGTTTTAGCAGTGCATTAGAATAGCTCTACCATTATGCAGAAAAAATAAGGACTTATTGCCACATCCTACGTCACTAAATATTGATTTTAAACTAACAAATATCCAGTACGCCACAGATTATTCTTGGGTAACGTTCCGTAGTTGAGTTGTGATCAATGTGACCACACTTCCCGATTTCATTTAGTATGTCCCGTTTTTGATGCAGAACCCAATAAGGCCAAAGTGATAACCAGATCCTGCCGAAAATTGGTGCTCCTCTCAGAAGAAAATGTACACGTTTTGAAAGCTTCAGTTTGAAAAAAGAAAACTTATTTTACTTATAGTCCCTAAAATTGGGTTTGTTCTTTCTATAAAAAGACAGTACCGCTAAAATGTCCCGTTTTCTCTTGTAACGTAACGAAACGCTGTTAATATTTCGACTGAAAATCATACTGTGATATTGTTTAAGCATTTTCGTGGCAATAATTTGGAATTTGCTGACTTCCACAGAATTATTCAATACAATTTATGCTTTGCCGAGCATTAATGTGCCAGTAAAAAAAATCAAATTAGTTAGAATGCAGAATGATGTTTCGCAGTTCTTGAAACAATATTAATTGCAAAAGTAAGTTGGATAAAATTATATACAGAATTTTCTTCTGATTTATATTAAGCACTATATTTACTGAAATAAATGTGCATATAAAAATAAATAGATAAATAAATACATGTCAATACATGAATATTCCTTTTGAGCCCCATTTTTTAAAAATAAATTTACCATATAAAACAATTGCTATTTTTTAGCCTACTTTCAGTTAAAAATAAAAGGTAACGAAAAAAATATTAATAGTGGCTTAATGCATCTAAAAAATGTTGCCAAGTCCAAACAAAAAAGTCTAAAAGAAATAAATATCGAAAATTTAAAAATTGGAAAGTAGGGTATTGAGATGAGGAATTAGCGTCGGTCGGTCTGTCGGTCGGTTGGTCGGTCTGTCTGTCCCCCCCTAATAACTTTTGAACGAAAATTCCGATTTGAACAAACTTTCTTTTTGTTTTTAAAATCTCGGCAAGTACAGCTCATTTCCATATTTGATTTTTCGATTTGAAGTTTTTGGTTCAACTTTGAACCGTTCAAACAACCTGTCCCGCGGTACTAACTTTTTAGTGAACTGTCCGATTTGAACAAACTCTTTTTCTTGGAAAGATTTTATCAAGGATGCTTCATTCCTGTATTTACATTTGCGATTAAATTTTTTTTTTCGTTCAACATTGAACCGTTCAAACAAGCTACCACCCCTAATAACTTTTGAGTGAACTGTCCGATTTAAACAAACTTTTTTTGTTCGAAGGATCTCAGCAAGGATACTTCATTACCATATTTAAATTTTCAATTTGAACACTTTTTTGTTCAACGTTGAACCGTTCAAGCAATCTTTCCCAACCTAATAACTTTTAAGTGAACCGTCTGAATTGAATAAACTTTTTTTTTTGTTCGAAAGATCTCGGAGAGGCTCCTTGCCATATTTCGCTTTTTGATTTGAACCATTTTTCGTTCAACGTTGAACCGTTCAGAAAAAACTTAGTATTAGCACCTACGGGGAAATATAAGTTGAATGTTGACCCTGAGCTTAAAGACAGATTTCTTTCAAACTAACTTTGTAAAAAAATGGTTTTGATAAATAATGTATGTAAAGTACTTTTCTGAATAATCTTCTGTAAGGACTCTGATTCCGACTGACTGCGCAAACATGGCGGAAATGCATGCTCAGAAAAAAATGACTGTGCAGACGATGTTTTGTCATTTTATTTATTTATTTTTTTATGCAGACATTTTTTTTGTTACAATTTTTTTTTTCATTCACGAGAGCATTTAATTCTTTATTTATATTTAAAAACTGGCAATGGATTAAAAATTAATTTCGAGACATTTTATTAATGAACGAGTTTTTTCTTTTTCTTTCTTTTATAAAAAGTTTTGATGTTTTTTTACTTTTATTTATTTATTTATTTCATTTATTTATTTATTTATTTATTTATTTATTTATTTTTTTTTTTTTTTTTTGAAAACGATTGAGGAATTTTTCTACGGAAGAACTGTAACAGTTACATTCTTTAAAGGTGCGACAAAACTTTATTTATTCATTTATTTACTTTTTACGTGTCTATTTCATCTGATGAGAAGGGTATATTTTGCTTTTAGAAATCAGATTTAAGTGTTAAAAAATGTATGTATGACATAATTGTCAGTCTCAGATAATCAAGAGAATATTAATCAGATGCTAGAATGCTGTTGTCGATATACGGGAAAGTAAGCTCGTTTAGTTCTTGACAGAACTTCTTGTTTTTGATTTGAATACACATGATGTGTTTATTTTAGCCTTTATCTAAATTTTATTTATTTTTATTTTTTAACTTATTATTGGCATCACGGTATTTCATTTTATGTTATGCCTCGTATTCGAACTTCATTTGAGATCTTGATTTTGCTGTGTGCTCATTTCAGTTCTCAGGCATAAAAATTTTAAAGTTGTTGATTTTTATGAGCTGATGCTTGTTTTTTCTCAAAATAACCACCCTCAACAACACCTACATTTGTCTAAACGATTTAAATGTCTTACTCTGACAAAAATAAAATGGCTAGTTTTTAGTAAACCTCATATCAAAATATTGCAAAACATAGCCACAAATTTAACCAGCTTTACGTAATGAAAAATTAGCATTAGGAAACTGGCATTTTCGCATGAGTAATTGCCTCTTCACAGAGTAATAACATTCTTCAATCAATTAATAAAAAGGGAAACTCTGACGGGATGTATTCCTTTTTAACTTCCGGGAAAATCCGGATAGCATATGCTTAGTGCGACGAATCCTTTTTATCCCTTACTCGTATCCGTTATCGATAAAACATTATCTTCCGTCTTATGGAGAATTTTATTATTTCCTTATGGTTTATGGATATATGAATATTTCATCACTTTCGTCTTAGCTAAGCAGTGTCATCGAGGAAAATCAAGGATCCTTGTAGTGTCATAACTGAAATTGCTTGACAGAAATGCATAAAATAAAATCGCTTTGTTTCGTATATTTATCACTTTAAAAAAGTCATGGTTTTCTTATCAGTTTAGGGAACATACTAATCATAATAAGCGCACATTGATGCAGTATATTATTATGAGGGTTTTTTTCTTTAAGTCGTATACGCGTAAACTGTTGCGTGTTTGTTTCAGGATCATTCTTAAAGTCAAAACAAGAGATTCTAGCTTTTTTGGACCATTGCAAGGACAAATATCTTGTGATTTAGCAATAAATGAATGTGTTGAACTTTCTTATCCTCCAATAAACAAAGCAAAAGACATATATTAATTTCAAAACTAGTTAAAATTAATACAATATTATTAAAATACATATATCTTTGTTCAATTTACGATGAAAACATCATTTTTAATAACCTTTAAATTAATAAAATTATTGTATTTGTGTATTGTTACATATTTAAGAGCGGTTTCAAATAAAAAAAACTGTACAATGTACTCATTTTTGAATTACCAGAAACGGTCTTTCATTGTGTCAAAATTTTTGGCTTTACGAAAAAATGCAAAAAATCCTCAAAATTGGTCAACATTTTTCGGTTGTAATGTAGGGGTTTTGGAAAATTCTGGGTTTCAGCAAATTATTTTAATTATTTAAGTGATCATAAATAAATTCTGTCTTTAAATGAATTTTTTTTTATGAACACGTATACATTAACATAATAATGTACCAGTGTTCATAAAGAATATTGTATGTATGATAAACTAGTAATAGCAGTAATAACTATCAAAGTACTTCAAAGTGCGTGAACGAACCGGCTAAAAGACCGTGTATCAACCGTGTAAAGTATCAACCGTGTGAAAAATGAAGCGACATTGAGTATTTGTTATTGAAATTTTTCACAATGTGCTCACACATTGCACATTTATGTAATTTAACTCTAATAGAAAAAAAAACATCAATTATCTTTAGAGTTATGTATTACTTATCGTAAAATGTTTAGTAGTTTCGAAATTATGATTTTGGAAACCAGCATTTTTCGTGCTCGCCCTTTATATATATATATACACATGAAATTGAAAAATTCATATTTTAGTTACGTTGCGTCAGCTCTAATTTAAATGATAAATTGAATCGTGAAATCCCAAATATTCAAACTATTGTATTTACGTGAACTATTATTATTTTCATCCAACTGAATGTTTCGAATGCAATCAAATGAATTGTTTTTTCGGATTGATACTGCACGTTTGCAAAACCTTCTACCATTGAGCGACAATCTTCAGCAAAGTCATTTAAATAAAAATAAATTTCCAAGCTATAAAAGAGCGAAATAGCTTATGCCTGTAAACATGGGGAATCGAAATTGTAACAATGTAAATAAAAATTTCCATACAAAAGGGATGAACCATTCCATTACAGAAAGCGGTGTTTACTGAAAGCAATCTGATGGCTAAGACGAAAAAAGAGCACTGCACTGAACGCATCGAAAAAAATATTTCTTGTTTTTACTGAGAACAGCAATGTTTAGAACAAGTGACTTTTTATGATTTTTTGGGGGGAAATTGTAGGCTCTATATTAGAATATTGAAGGAAAATAACTTTTTTTAAAGCATATTTAATCACACGAGAAAACGCATGCATATAACTATGCATGTAAGCACGCAACTCACAATTTAATGCATAGTGTGGAAACGAAGCATTTTTATTAAAATTCGTTGAAACATCAGTGATGAGTTCCTTATTGAGGAAACCAATTATAACTCTGAAACAGTTGTAGTAATATGCAATACTAATACAACACAGTCAACTGATGTTCTAGTATTTTACGTTACTACTAGTTGTATATTATTGCATATAGTGCAAGTAGCATTGCTCGTTGCCACTAGTAGTATATGCAATAATCTACTTGTTATGCCTGGTCGTCTGGGTCTGGACATTTCTCAAATTCCGCGTGTCTGCTCATAAAGAAATAAAAAGAATGTTACAGAAAATAAATAATAATAATAAGTTCATCTAAGTGTTTTTAAAAACTATGAACAAGTCGACGTAATAACCCAAAAAGAAAGAACAATTATTTCTGCAAAGTATTGATGACAAAATCGCTTATTTTACGAACTACATATGTATATATCTATATTTAATTTAAATTCTGCTGTAGTTGGTGCGAAAATTTCGAGGGAATCTTTTACTGTGGAAAGGTTCGTAAACTTGAAAAGGGTACAAAAATTTACGAAACTAAAAAATTCGTTGCAGTATTATCACTTTAAATTAAAAATGGAAACTTTTTTGGAAACTCTAAATTTTAAAAACAGTTTTAACAATTCATGGATACCTAATTCCCCGCTAAGTTTGGTGAAGCTATAAAATGATTAGCACAGCTGCATCAAGTGCTTTTGTATATGTATACACACTCAGTTTTAGTTATAGAAATTTTAATTTTCCGTTTTTGCTTAACAATATTTGAGCACATGGTATGCAATAATTTTGAAAGTGATGCATTTATTATGATTATTTATAGGGCGGTTTTAGTAATAGATTTTTAAAAGATTTTCGTACTTCAAGTTCTTGTTTATCTTTTTACCGAGATCTAAATAAACTTTGAAACAGTTCCACAACTCTTTGGTAAATCTTAAGAAAAAACGTGTTCTGTTACTCTTTCTAGCCACTCCTTTTACTTGTTTTTGAATTCTAAGTAAGCAAAGAATTATCCGTTTAACTAAAATTCTTTTAGATTAAATAAATCGGAAGCTTGGGACATAGTCAGTCCTTATGTCTTGGATGGATCAAATGATTTAACCTTTTGCAGAAAACAGAATAACTGTCTTCCGAAACTCAGATAGCTTTTGTTATCAGTCCTCCTTTCGCCTAATTTGCTTTACAAACTTCCCAAGCTTTTAATGAAAATCTTTTTTTTTTTTTTTTTCATTTTTACTGGCTTCATGTACATTTTTTTCTTGGTATAAACTTTCTTCGTTATCGTTTGAGAATTGAAGGATAAAAATTGAGAGTTAAAAATGCAGCATCCTTTTCATTTTAGTCAATAGTCAATTTGAAAAAAAAAATCAGTAACAAATTCTACTGAAAAGAGATGCTGAAGTTCAATTTCGTTGTTTACCGGTTTGAATAAATAAAATCAATGATCACTTAAGAGTTAGAAAATTAAAGATGAAATAATGTCTTTTGTAAAAAAAAAAATAGTTACTAAAAGAAGTTTTTTTTTAATTTCATTGTGTTACTTCAAAATACTAGTGAAATATTTAATACCATTATTAAGTTTAAAATTATTTTTATTGATCTTAAAAATTCAACAGTTTTGATATTTTATTAAGTTTGTATATTTTATTAAGTTAAAATTTTGAAATAACAAATTATTTTCTTCCTATGGCTTTGATAATGTGCTTGCCGTAAAACTTAACAAAATGCATCCGTCTAATTTTTTTTATATATCTGCTGCTAAGTTTTCGGAACAATTTATTAGACTATCTGGTGTTTAATAATGCAATATTTTATATTTGTAACTAATTACCAGCCTATATAAAAGCGATATTCAAGTAATTTTAACACTTTTTAGCGGTTGATACATCCCAAATAGTATATTTATGGTTTAAATAACTTTCTAATCGAATATTTTAAAGCAACCATTTATTAGTCTTTCAAGTCATTTGTGTTTTTTAATATAATTACCCATTCTTTTTTGCTCAGTTACAGGGACGTCATTTCAAGTTTTTCCGATGGGGGAGGGGGGGGGCAAAAGGTCCAAACACAATGCAATTTCATCGGAAAACATCAAAAGCCACGCCCAATTATAGGTAAGTGCATTGATTTCTCAAAGCCAGGGGAGGGCAATTGACCCCCCTGCCCCCCTAAATGACGGACCAGCTCAGTTAACATTTTTTAGGTACAAAACGTAAGACTACTAGTGGCTCACATGTACGATATGAATTGACCAACTCTCCAAAATAATTTTATTAATTTAAACACCCCATAGTTCTTTTAAAATATTATTATCCACCCCCCCCCCTGATACTATATTTAATCTACATAAAATGTAGATCAGCTTCTTTTCCTGCAATTTTTACAAAACTAGAATATCTAGAGATTGGATTTTACCCTTAATTGGGGCTCAATCTAGAAGGAACGCTACTGAACTAGAGGCCAACAAAGAGTTGTTTTATACCTTCAGATCAGTTTAAGTTTAAAAATTTCACCTAGCAAAGAATCTGAATCAATTTTTCCAATAGACTTAACTGATGTCTAACAGCTTTCTGTGAAAAATTGATGTAATGGGTCATTCCATAGTGAATATCGTAACATTCAGAGCTGATTTTGTAACTTAAAGGATAAAAAATATTTTTTAATTATGCTGGTGGATTTACAATGTACATGGTATCTATGTATCATTTCTACTAAGAATTTAGAACAAAATTACTGACAGTAGATATTTTTCAACTAAAATAGCAGCGTGACTAACGTAACATTTTTGCAACTGTGAAAATTAAGGCTCATGCTGTAAGGAAAAAAATTTCTCAAAGTTAAGCAAGTGTTAAAAATTGAATGATATATTTAAAAAATGTGTAAAGTTGGCTTTTAAAAACATAAAACACATTTATTAAATCTTATTTTTTTTAAGTTTTAATTGTCACTTTTACTCAAGATAGAGTGTGACTAACGTAACGTGACTAAAGTAACCATCGAATAACAAGCAGTAAACACACTACAAACTATTTATTATGGCTAATCTCAGTGATAATTACAATACTTTTTCAAGTTTTTTAAAACTTTTTATGTAGTATAATTTTTATTTATTTATTTATTTATTGATACTTTTTTCACTTTGGTATTTTTTATTCTTCGGCTGAGATTGACATTTCTATGGAATGACCCTAATTTCAAAAATGTTTTCTGATTCACAACATATCTCATGAATGCAGAGTTACTTAAAAGCTTTATTGGTTTGCCTTGTGCTCGATTTTAGCCCTAGTATATTGATTGAGCCAAAATAAGGTCGAAATGCAGTCTCCTGATATTGTAGTTTTGCGAGAATTGCAGGGAAATAAAACACTCGTTATTCGTTTTCAAAACTTCCTTAGTTTAGGCCAGGCTAATTTTAAGAGCTTTCCTACGAAATCCGGAAGGTATCAAACTGTTATAAAAAACGTATCTAAGATTTCTCTGTTTGTTCCTGATTCATATCAAGAGCATAACTGGTTTTTATTGAGAAGGTTTCTGAATTGTTCAGAAAGATTTCACGAAATCTTATGATTTTTAACCCACGACACACAAAAGGAAGGGGGGTTATGTGTTGGATGTGTATGTGTATCTGTCTGTGGCACTCTGCAGCCTAAACGGATGGACCGATTTTGAAAAAAAAAATTGCTCGAAAGGGGAGTTGATCGAGGGTGTTTTTAGCTAGGTTGCGTCTTCGGATGGTATTCATTAACGAAGATATTAATTAAAAATCTTTGACAGGTTTTTCGAGATTTTAGCAGTGAAAACATACTTCAAAACTTAAAAATTTAGCACCAAATGAAAGAGAAAAACGTTCTGCGTCTGATACGATGTAATCGGTTCTTCCATGTTCTATAGAACGCGAGTTGTAGCGTTTTTTAGCAAATGTAGCTTAGCCTTTATTCACGCGATCGGAACCGTTGTCATTGTTGGCAGACAAGGAAAGCAAACTCTTATAATTTATTAAAATGTTTATCAGTTGCCAGCTTATTTATTTATTTATTTATTTATTTGACAGATAAAATACTTGTAATTGATTTTATAACTTAAGGCTTTTTAAAGGGTAGGGGGGGTTCATTAGTAGGGGGGTTTTAAAATTTTTAATTTTAGTTTTATCAACTAGAAACTTTCCCATTTTTTGCCAGATATGTTTCTGACAGAAATTGGGACATTACCTGCCCATCATGTTTCAATAACGTTTAGAAATTATTTTTATGGTGTAGGTTCTCTTTGTACAAGGCGTGAACATACCCCTTGGCATTTTGTACAGGAGAAAACTGTTTTGTGAGAGGCAAAATTGCAATAATTAGGACTACAATAGTTATCAATTTTATAAAGCACTTAACGCTCCAAACATGAAATAAAAGTTTTCACCGATGTAAGACAGTTGGATAGTTTTTGTATCGCTTCTTTAGAACGCTTGACATTTTGTAATAAAAGTAAATTCAAAAGTAATACAGTGGCCGCCGCTTATATGAGTCATGTTTGTTTTGATAATGGATGATTCAATAAAACTGCTAATTTAATAAAACTAAATATCGTTCTGTTTTTGACGATTTGATTTATTAAAGCGGCTGATTCAATTAAGCGGCGACTACTGAATTAAAAAAAAATATTCCCTCAATGCGATAAATTTTAAATACAGTGAACTCTCAATTATGCGCCGGCTCAAGGGATCAACAGAAAAAGGTGCATAAGTGAGAGAGGTATAAGTGAACAAGCCTATTTAAAGGACTAAAACGCAACTTAGGCTCTAATGAGGGAATGAATAGGAATGTTTCGAAAGAAAATAGACATATTACTACCGCTTGGCTATTACTGTAACGTAACTACAATGATGAAGAGAAAACAAAAATTTAGCATACCTAATTACAAACTGCTCCCTTTGAAACGATCTATCATAGGTAAGTGTCCTTTTCCAAACTTTAGTTCATGCGGAAAAGATGCCTTCCGTGAGCAATAAAGGAGAAAGATTAAAGAGGAAAGTGAAGAAAAGTGCTTATTTTTTTAAGAAAATAAGTATTTTTTTTTTTACATTTTACGGAAAATTCGGCGCACAAGTGAAATATTTATCTTTAGAGCGACGTATAAACGAATGATACTATTATTTTTTTGCTATATATATTTGCTTTTGAGCAAATATATAGAGCAAATATAACAACACTGTATGTTTTATAGTGTAGTTGCCGCTCTTCAATACGTGAAATACTCCTATTGAGGAGCTAAAATTATCTCTGAATGCACTCATCTTTTTATACTAAAGATGTGTTTTAATTTTGTTTTAAATTTAACTTTTAATGCAGCAAGGATATTGAAAATTCTTTTAAAATATTAAAATCCGACCAAATTCGGATTTTATTTTTTTTCATTATATGTGAACTTTTCACGAAATATTGAATGTATTTACAGTTTTCTTTAATGAACTACGTACTCCAACCTAAATATTTCCTCCTTTGAAAAGATCTTTCATTTTTACAAGGCTGGAGTTAACAAAGCAAGCACGTAAACCGATTTCCAGTTAATGCAGATCGATAAACAATTTTCTCTTTTATACTCTTTCTTTAGCATCCTCAAACACTTTATTTTCAAGATGTTCTATTTCTGCTTGGGAAAATCCTTTAATTTATCAGTAAAATGCGCAAAAACTTCTAACAGTTATTTCAAATCTACACTTTGAAAGTGAGAAAAAAGGGTGTTCCGCGTTTTAGAGAATTTCCCGGCAGTGTGTGCTTTATTTTTATTGTCATTTCGGTTATTTTCCTTTTGCGAGAATGTTGCCCAAAACGCGGACGATCAATGACTATAGCTACCCAAAGGGTTAAGATTACGTTTCTTTGAATGACAAACCATTTGCCGCCATGTTTAGTCACGAAGCTAATTGTTGAGAGACTTTTTTTTTTTTTTTCAACTTTCACAAAAAGTTCTGTTAAGAACTTAACAAGCACACTTTCCCGTTCACTTCAACATCAGCTTTTACCATCTGATCAATATTCTATTACGAGTCAAAGAATGTAAATGCTCATCAAATATATATATATATATATATATATATATGTGTGTGGCTTGGTTCTAAAAGGGCCAATGTCAATTTTTTCGCATTCTGTGTTATTTACATCAAAAGTTTCTAATTTAGTAAAACTCCAATTCTACAAAGGCCAATATCTATATAATATTATTATATAGACATTGTCCTTTGTAAAATTAGAGTTTTACTAAATTGGAAACTTTTGTTGTAAATAACACAGAATGAAAAAAATTACATTGGCCCTTTTAGAACCAAGCCACAGCATTTAGTTCTTATTTATATAAAAACAAACCGTTCCTCCCTCTCAATACAAAAAAAAAATGTTCAGATCATACTTGTCACTAAAAAGTTATTGGCGGAAAGTTGTTTTTTGAATAGTTCAAAATTAAACAAAAAAAAAATTTCAAATCGAGAAGTTTAATTCGGGAGTAAGGTCTTCTCGCTGAGATGTTTCGCATACACAAAAAGTGTTTTCAAGTCGTACTGTTCGTTCAAAAGTAACTTTTCTCCATCGATACCACGCCCCTTAGCATTTCGCCTTAGGTCCATTCAAAAGTAACTGGAGCGGGGGGGGGGGGGGAGGATGCTTGAACAGTTTGTGGTTGAACGAAAACTTGTTTTAATCGATAAGTCAGAAATGCGGTAATAAGGTGTCCTAGCCGAGATCTTTCAAATTAAAAAAAAAATGTTCAAATCGTAATATTCATTGAAAAGTTATTAAGTTCTTATTCCTCTCCCCTTGCATTTGATATAAATTTTAAAATTTAAGATTCATTACTGTATTATTTAAAATTTTCAAGCTTTTCAAAAAGTATTATAGAAATTTTTTCTCATGATTTTTTTTTTCTTTTTAGAAACGAAAAATGATATTTTTTGGAAGTTGGGGGCCCGTAACAGAACGGAGCCCCAAGCCATGACTTGTTCGACTTGTACGTAAATCCAGCCCTGGGTGTGGTAACTCTTTTATATGCTTAAGTAGTTTAGATCAATAGATTAATACGTACTGCAGATTAAAAAATCAGCAAGAAAAGTATATCCAATGCAGTGAGGCTTAAACTGTTCTGTTTGGAGCCTTGGTGACGCAGAGAACTTTCAGATCATTCTTTTGATCCTGAGTCAGCAAGTTTGATTCCCGCCCTCTCCCTTGTTGTAACTTTCCCTTTCCGTGCCGTAAATTCTCTCTATATATTCTCTCATTGAATTGTCATTCTACTTACAGCCATTTTAAAAACAAAATAAACAGTTACACTGAAATAAGCAATAGTTGAAAGAATAATAAGTTGTGGTGCCATCACAAGACTCCGCAGTGGACACATCAAGTCTCTCAGGTATTCCACTGGAGTAAAAGACTATACCCTGTGTAAAAATTGTATCACTGCGCAGGCTTCTCCAGATCACATTCTATCCTGCCTGGGTCTATCCACTGAAGTCTTTAGGGATAGACCAGGTCTTGTCATTGACTGTTTGAAGGTGAAGGATTTGTTGGACTTGATCTAGCTCTGCTAGATCCCAGGACTCTGAAAGAAGAAGAAGAAGAGAATAATAAGTTTCCTGGCTATTTCACAGTACACATTGGAAACACAGTTGGAAAACTTTCATCCAGAGTGTTCAAGTTGCCTGAATATGCTCTAAAATGTGTCCCAACTGCGCTCCGTTAAAAGCGGAGTGTGATGCGAGTCTGATCCGAAGACGGCCCTATCAGGATAGTTGTGATATTTTAATTTAAAAATACATTTGAGGACTGATTGGAAGTATATTTTGAGAACACATTGGGGATAAATTTATATACACATGTGAAATCATTTTTCTTTTTCTAAAATATAATTTCAGGAACTTTCTGTAATTACCAGTCAGTAGAATCTCGTAAAACAGATATTAGAGAAATGTGTGGGCAGAGTGAAATAATTAAGGTAACTTACAACAAATTAAATATTGAAGACATGCGTACGTGGTTTACAAAGAATGCATAAGTAAACAAAATGATCTATTTCACTTTGCCCCATTCACTTTGCTCCGCGCGCACTTAAGAAATTGCATTCATTATTTAAAATCAAAACATGCTGAATATGAGCTAAATTAGTACTACATTGGACGTCAGAAGATTTCAATTTATACTTAAAATGATAATTACAAGATAAGTATCACTTTATAATGACAAGAAATATTTAAAAAAAACACAAATGTTACAATATGCGTATCAACTGTTATAAATTATGCGTATTATTGCTTTCATTAATCGTTAGAGCTCTTTATTTTTGGACTGGAATCAACTATATATTTAAGAATATAGTTAAAATATTGCAAGGTAGGTGACACTGCAAACTGAAAATATTTTACCATTTCACTTTGCCGAACATTTCCTTACTAAAAAATTTGCTGCAAGGAAGCTCTGGCGGATGGTCTCGGAATGTCATCAAAAAGGTTGACCTTCCATCCTTGAAGATCTTCCATTTCTTGTTGACAATTACACCGCAATGTTGCTTGAAAATGAACAGTAAAACCTACTGCTTTAGCCAAAACTGTTCCATTAGTACAGTAACTATGTTCTAATCGAAAAGACACGTGTCAATGCTCACAAATGTTTTCAAGTGTATTACCAGAAGTTTAAAAAATTGTGCTGGACAGAAAATGTGATCTAAAACATATTCTAAGAAGGGTTTTTTAAACTGTTCTACAGCAGTGAAAAAAGAGAACAAGTGTCCATGTTAAAAAGTGTCTGAAGATTTGCAGTGTAATGTAACGTTTGTGCGTAATTTACCACTATGAATTCTACGGTCACCAAACAAGGTAAGTTGTAATTTTGCCTTTTTTTAATAGTTACTTTGAGTTATTGAATGACCGTTATGTTAAGTTAGAATTGATGATTAAAAAAATAATATAATTAGCTTAAAATTACAAACATTTAAATAGTTTTAGAGTCATTATTTCGTTTTATGTGTTTTAAGGACTTAGTTGCCTACTTTGTTCCACTTGATGCGCAACAAAGTGATTGAAATATTTGAGAACTCTCAGTTAAATACGTATATACAAATCATTGAAACTTGATTATACGCAAATAAATGGCGATTTTCTTCAAAATTAAATTGAAGTGGATAAAATAAAAAATAAATCGTTGGGCATTATTTGTGCTTTTTTTTACGACAATGCACCATGTCTTGTAAAAATCAAATTCATTTTCTTTACTGTTAACACCCATTTGTGTTTTCAAATAATCCTTCATTAAGTGAACGTTATATAATGTTTTACTTACTTAACTTTTATAATTATCAAATTACCCTTAATTGTTGAAACTTTTAAAATGAATTAAAATATGTAACGCAACTATAAAAGAAACATTTTACAAAAACCAAAAATAGATTTTAAAAAATTATTTCGAAGCAAAGTAGGACATTATTTTTTTTGTAATTTGTTGTGTGCTAGAAGATACAAAACCTGAAATTATTTTATTTTGTCCTTCATACTCGACTGAACAATAATATCATATTGTCATCATTCGGCTATTTTAAGGAGTGTTATGTTTATTCAGGATTTTGTACAAACTTACATGTCCAATAAACAAAATAAAAGATATTGAGTTTTTTCGAAACGTAATAAATATTATGGCTCCGACACATTGGAATACTCAGAAATGGCTGTGTATTTGCGATGCACTAGAAATAACTCTAAGCTTTAATTTCCTGATCGAAACACACATATTGCTATATAAACAACTAACTGACCCGGCCACGCGTTGCTGTGGCTAAGGTATGGGTTAAACTATAATGTATAGAAACGAAAAACTTTATTACCGTTATAGAGATCAACTTTATATATATAAGTATGAATTTGAGGTCAAAATGTGAAAATAATCGAACAAAAATTTCCTAAGTTTGCGAGAAACAAAAAATGTAGCATTTTAGTACTTAGAAATATTATATTCAAGCTTGTAACAATTGAGTTAATTAAAAATTTGCTAATTGCTATTGTAACATTTTATTTTTTAATGTAACATTTTATTTTTTAATAATGTAGGTAGGGTAGATAATTAACCAATATTATTTGTTATTTTTTGAATTATAAGCATTTTTAATTTCAGTTTAACTCAGCAGTAATCGGTGCACAATATTCTTTGTTAATCTGTCTCTTGTAAACAAAAATAGATTGGACTGTTTTCCCACATGGGAGCAAGCGACCTATAGTTGCCCATGGGAAAAATATGGATTTTCCAAATCTAAACTGCAAATTGACATTATTTGTCCTTGGGACTTATTAATGGACATGGCGAAAGCTAAACGAATGGGAAACTGTAGCCTTTTGAAGGGTATTGAACGGGGACGTCATTTCAAGTTTTTCCAGGGTGGGGGGCAAAGAGTCCAAACACAATGCAATTTCACCGGAAAACATCAAAAACCACGCCCACTTATATGTAAATACATTGATTTCTCAAAGCCAGGGGGGCATTTGCCCCCCCTGCCCCTCCCCCCTCCTAAATGACAGGCCTGGTATTGAAGATTCTGACGGTGTCATTGGGATACGTGGCAACAGAACTACTTCATCTTTAAACTTGCCAGTCAAAATGATTGCCTCATTAATGTTCCCGGTGATTTTTTTGATAACTAAACGCGTACCATTGCATAATCTCGGTGGATTTAAATTACGTAGAAGAACTATGGGTGAACCAATTTTTAACCGCAGATTATGTGGTGGCATTCCGGGCATGTTAAAAGAATTTTAGCCAAGAATATAGAAAAGCTGGTAGCTAAATACATAATTTGCAATAAAAAATATATTGCGGTCCTAAATTGAGATAAAAACTATCCTATCATTTAAGTTGGACCAAACTGAAACTGCGTGTAAAATTTGGTTAAAATCGGTTCAATAGCTGAGGAGTCCATTGGACACAAACACAGGGACACGTAATTTTTATATATTATAAGAAAGATTATTGCCTGTTTACTGCGCTCCAGAAGCTGCCAGAACGTGTGCTTTATGTCGCTCAGCCATGGAGGTGTCAAAACAGGCTTAGTAAAAAGGTTTAGCCAAGAACACAGAAAAGCTGGTAGCTAAATACATAATTTGCAATAAAAAATATATTGCGGTCCTAAATTCATATAAAAACTATCCTATCATTTAAGTTGGACCAAACTGAAACTGCGTGTAAAATTTGGTTAAAATCGGTTCAGTATCTGAGGAGTCCATTGGCCACAAACACAGGGACACATAATTTTTATATATTAAGATGATGTATGGCATTGAATTCAAGCAAAAAATGTGTTTGCATAAACACAAGTCAAACGGGTAAATAAATGTTTCGGTTTCATTAGTTGTCAAGTGAATAGATGCATGCTACCATTATTTTCGTCGGATGTTTCGTATTTAAGAAAAAAATAAATACCGATGTGCTTTTCATGGTATATTCGGTATCGGTAACCAAAGGTTGTTTTTTTCACAATAGCATTTTTCTTTCCGACTTGGAAGCTTGCTAGTTTGAACTTGAAAATTGCTAGTTTACAGTAATAAAATAAAATTGCGAACTAAAAAGTTTTTTACTGCATTTAAGTTTTAAACTGGTCCCCGATTTCTGGTGCCAGTATAGTATACTGTTTTTTTTAAGTATAATACAGCTAGTTTTACAGTAATATTGTTCATTTCACTGCAATAAATTGTAAAATTGCTAATTTTACATTAATAAACAGTAAAATAGCTAGTTCTATAGTTTATTACTGTTCTTTTACAGCTTTAAACTGGAACCTCTGCTACCGGTATTATATTGTAAAAACAACAGCGTATTTTTCGTAGTGTAGTAAAGTTAATTTAGCTGTATAATAAAAGTTTTAAAAGCGCTTAGAAATAGTTGATATAGTATTAAAATCATACAGAAATGTATTTTTAGAATCCCTTTGAAATGCTAATCTTTTATCCCTTTTATAAAACAAATCTTTTGCATTTTTATGTACCAATCTGTACTTTAAATACTGTAAAAACAATATCTATCTGATACAGTGTAGCATACATAAACTATTTTGAAACGTTTAAGGGGTCTAAGGAGTTTTAAAATGAAAATTTTTTGATTTTCTGGAAAAAATATATGTCATGTAGGATTTAATTCTGAACAGTTTGATACCTCATTTTTTACTATAGGCAAAAAACTTTTTGAATTATCATAAAAAGACTTTAACTATCCCGAATGAGTTCAATGTCAACAACAGCCGTTCAAACCTCTTTTTCTCGGAAGTCGGTTTCACGCTTTGCATGCATGATATCTCAAAAAGTGTTTCATTTATTTTTATAAAATTTTGCATGCACGTACGTATAGCCTATCTTAACAATATGAACCAAAATTTTTTTCAAAAATCAAACTCAGTTTTTCAGAAAAAAAATTAATCCCCCCAGATTTTGGTAAATTTTTATTCTTATTTTTTAAATTTCAATAAAAACAATTATTTTTCCTATTTAAACTTAAATTTAGGTTCAGATTGTTGAGATAGGCTATACGTACGTGCATGCAAAATTTTACAAAAATCAATGAAGCACTTTTTGAGACATCATGCATGCAAATCGTTACATCGACTTCTGAGAAAAAGAGGTTTGAACAGCTGTTGTTAACATTGAACTCATTGGTGATAGTTAAAGTCTTTTGACGATAACTCAAAAAGTTTTTTGCCTATGGTAAAAAATTAGGTATCAAACTGTTCAGAATTAAATTCTATATAACATATATTTTTTCCAGAAAATCGAAAATTTTTCATTTTAAAACTCCTTAGACCCCTTAAAAAGCGGGTTCAAACATGGCGTCCTGGTAGGTTGACTTTTAAAAGCGCATCTTTAGTAGATAGTCGCCTGAGGCTTTGGATTCATCCGGAAAGATCACGTGATTTTACCACTAAGGCGTAAACCCGCCAACCCATTCCAAAACTTTTGGGGAAAATTTTACGAGGGGATCAATTGGAAAGCAGCATCTTTATATATATCTAGTTCTAGATAGGAAAGTGACGCTTATAAATAGAACGAAATCGGGGGCGGACAGAGCAAAAAAAAATCCACAAAAACAACAGAAGTATACCGTAAAGGAAAGAAACTTTTGATGCGATCCCTTAAAAGTAGAATTTTGTTGTTCAGATTCTTCTTTTTTTCTCTCCATGAAAAAAGTGGCAGGTTAAATCGAGAGCATCTTTTTTTGCTGAATAGTCGGGAATAGATTTATAGCGAAATAGAGAAGGAAGTTTTAAAACGCCGTACTAGATGACTGAAAACGAAATTTTACAGCTTTCATGATGTAATGTGATTAGGATTTCAAGTCCATTTCCTGAAATCAATTGTAAAAATATCTTCACATAAATTGCGGGGTTTCAAAAAGTATTTAAGCCTTTAAAATATTCATTCGCTAAAGTTACACATTTTATATCTCTACAGAGTTGAACTTGTTTACCAATGGGAGATCCCTTCAAGGGGCGATAGTGCACCCCTCTCAAATATTATGAGATGATTTTTTTGAACAAGATCCCCACAAACGTGGTCAATCCCCCCCCTCCCCTCTCCTCATCATAAAATTTAAGTGGCAGTCTAAACCATATTCCATCTTCGTGTGCATCTCTGCGGACAAAATAAATTTATCAGTTATCAAAAAGAGCTATGCATGATTTTTTTTTAATTCCGAGTAATGGCTAACTAAAGATTAAAATGGTGTCCAAAACTGATTAGATACAAATTGCAATTGACCAATCTCAGCTTCTGGAATATATTTGACAGAAAATTGAATTTCCTCTCTTGAAAAGTGTAGCGCAGAAAATAAAATCGTGATTTTTTTTTTTTTTTTTTGAAAATGGAAAATGGAAATGTATGTAAAAATGTTGTGGGGTGATGAGTAAAAGATGTGCAGTTACCTTGTGACTGACTATCCCAACCAGTGACCTAAAATTTTTTTAGTCACTTTCTTTTGTAAATTCTACTGACAGTTCATCAATTGAAGAAACATGTTAACCCATTTTAGTCCGTGGGACAGTAAGCCATATCGTTTAGTTTGGAAGAAATAATTTTGGCACACGAGAAAACAACGGAAGTGTACGAAAAAAATGTTTAGTGTGAAGAATATTAAAAGTTCTGGAATAAAACGCTGCTCTCAAGTACAAAAAAGTGCCATTAAATAACGAACTATTTCACAAACGCGTAGGTAATTACACCGAATTTTCTTCCGATGAGCCAATAGGAGGCGCCGAAAACGTAAACAAACTTTCGATCGTAATACGCAGTGTTTATTTTATGTAGCTTCTCTAAGTGCAAGAGCAAAGCGTTGTTTATTAACTGTTTTGGTTTGTCATATGCAGAAATATTTGTTTTATTCTTCGAACTTTGTTACTAAAACGAATTTTTGTTCTAATAGAATGTCAAATTTAATAATAATTTGGCATCACAGCGTCGTTTTCTAACGTTTGGCAACAAATATTTACACCGTTATGTCTGAGTCATGTGCACTGCGTCGTTTGTGTTTTTTCGTTTGGTTTTTAAAATGCTATCGTGTTTTTCAACATACATCATTGGATCAAGATTCATTCTTATCACATTATTTTCTAAATATTCTCAAAAATGTGTTGAACTGTGCTGCGGAACTTACATCGCAGAAAGCAGAAGTATCAACTCCGTCACAGAACATCACAGTAATCACGGCATTTAAAACCGATTTGAATCAACTCAAGATATTTTCTGGAAACACGATTCTCTTTCATTCTTCTAAATGTCTTGAAAAATGAGTATATGCTACAAGTTTTATTATTTTCATATTTAATTTCGTTCACACAGGTTAGTATTCACTTACTTTTCAAACGATTTACTGCAAAAAGACCCCCGAGTAGAACTGAGTATAAACGGGGGCTAAGCACATTACAATTCAAGCCAAAACTTTTCCCAAATATCAAAGAACCTGCTTCGAATAAATTTCCGAAATGATAACTAATATTTGAGAGCAAGCAGCTGCCATAGAGCAGAGGAATTGACTTGATTTTTCCCTCAAGGACTCAACATCCTATTTTGTGTTCATCGAGAAACCGTAACAAATGTATTTATCCTGTAGAAGATTTACAATGAACAGAAATTTACTTCTTTTAATATTTCCGTTTTTAATATTCAGTGTTAATAAAAACCTTTTCTATAGAATCTTATCATAAAACCTTACAGGAATAAAACTAAGCATACATTTATTGAGAAATTGTTGTTTTTCAAACTGTAATAATAATTTTGTTTTCAGCATCTTTTTTTAATAAGGTAGTATTTAGTTGTACTTTATAAACACAGTTTTTCACATTTTCTGCCTTACAAACTGAATAGAAAATCAATGATCCATATTTCTGATATACAAGACGAGTTATCCCAAAAAAAAAAAAAAGAAAAATTGCACCAACCTTGGGTTTATTGAAGCTATAGAAAAAAGTTTTCTGCGAAACTTTGTTCCATAATGAAGGAGCAACTGGTCAAATTTTTATTTCCGCGCGGTTTTTGTGATGCAACTATTAGAGTTAGTTTTTCTGAAAGGTATTTGCCCCAGGAGCACGAATTTGGATGTTGTCACCCCCAAAAATAGTGCAGGGGGCTACTAAAGTTACAACAAATGGATTCGCTAAAATTCCCATATCTTCATTATTTCTTGATTTATAACCGGTTTTGAAACCTTAAAATGCTTAATACCACCTTATAAAAATTTGAGGCATAAAAGTCTCAATTCAAATTGTTGACACGTGTTTCCAAGCTATTAAGAGCTCTTTTTCAATGTAAAAGATGAGAGTTCATGAACGTAAAGTCTGCCGGCTAAGGATGTTTTTTTCATTGAATAGGGGCTCCTTTTAATTAATTCGGTCATTTGGCCAATCGGGGGGGGGGAGGTCCCCCCTCCCAAGTTTTGAAACAAAATGTGAATGCAAATTTGTGTGTATTTTCCTTTTTCACAATATGTATTGAATTTGCCCCTTTGCCTTGACCCATTGTTTAGAGGGGGGTTAAACTGTCCCCCGTCCACCCCATTTCTTTGAAAAATTTTGTTGTCTTTTGTCGCTCCCACTTATATGTAAAAAACATTTTTACGTATAAGTGTGTTCTTTGTTGTTTTCCTATCAAATTTACTTTGAGTATACAACATTTTATCCCCTTCTCTATACTTTTTTGAATAGGGGCGTGCACAAAGGAGGTGAGTCTAGAAAAAAGCTTTTTATTTTCGAGCTTTAAATTTTTCTGTCATTTTGTAAAAAAAATCGGTTGGGAATATACACCCTGATGTTAATAAAGCAAGCCTAAAATTGAAAATCGTTAAATAAGGAGGGAAGTATGTGCAGGGGGTAAAAATTAAGGTGGGGGAGGGCAGCCATTTTTGGCCAGACCAAAATTTCTGTACACACTCCTGCAGCTCCTGATAAAAATTTGGAAAAAAGGGCCTGTCCATCCCCCCCCCCCCCTTCGGTGGAAAAAAATTGAAATGACAGGCCTGGTTGTAACTAGTGGCGTAAAGAATGAAGGAGTCTTTACAGACTGGAAAAAATGTTTATAATTAATTCTTGCGAGGGCTAAATATACCAAAATATATTGATTTTTATTTTCCTCCCCTCCCCTAAATTATAGGCTTGGGCAAAAAGTACAAATTAAATACATAATATAGGTAAAAGGATAATTACGTTCAGAAAATGTGCATTCACATTTTGTTTCGAAACTTAGGGGGGGGGGTAGGACCCACATGATTGTCCAAATGACAGGCTTGATTACATGTAGCCCTTATTCAATGAAAAAAACATCCAGAGTCGGATGACTTTTCATTCATGAACTCTCCTCTTTTACATTGAGAAAAGACTTCTTAATAGCTTCGAAACACGTGTCAACAATTTGAATAGAGTCGTTTATGCTTCAAAATGTTGTTATCCATTGTATTTAATCATTTTAAGCCTTGAGGACCGATTTCAAATCAAGACATAATGAAGATATGGGTATTTTAGTGAATCAATTTTTTGTAACTTAAGCCGCCCCCCTGCACTATTTTGGGGGGTGGTTACATCCGATTTCATACTCCAGGTGGCAATACCTTTCATAAAAACTAACTCCCATAATTATATTACAAAATTCTCACGGAGAACCAGTTGCTCTCAGACTACCAGCTGAAGTTTTACAGCCGTTCAAGAAAACCACGCGTGAGCACGGCTCGGCGTCGAAAGAAATGTCGCCAAGCCGAAAGGTAGCCAACCTACAGAAAAAACTGAAACCGTTCCGTAATACATTTTTCGGAGCTGCAGTTCAATTTATTCTAGTATTCAGCGTAAAATAAAATTGTCGACCATGTTTCGTCCGTTATTGTATGAAATTCATCCACTAAATTACCGTCCATAATGAATTTTACAACTCATCAAACCCGTATTTACCGCAGCAACACCATTGCTTTTACGTGGAAAATCGAGTAGACGAGATTAAAGCGGAGCTCATGTTTACATTTTCTTTGTCTATGATTGGTTCCGAGTTGCTGGACGATGCAACGATAAAAGAAGCATGTTCCTTCGCAAAGATGATACAGTTACTCATTTAATTTCAATTTTCGAACTTAACTGCAGCAGTTAGTTCCAGAACTTTTTTTCTCGTAATTACTAAGCATAATTTTACGAAAAAGTGGTATTTTCTTTCGTGCCAGAATTTTTACTGCGAAACTTGATTTCTAGCAACAATTCTGGAGCTGAACCACGGACTATTTATGCCCAGTAGCCTAAAAACGGGATGCTTGTTAGTTACTGCATGCAAAAACCTGTACTGGGTATATCCTTTTACTAAAGCTGTTTTTCACAGGTTAAATAGTCCTTCTTCTTCTTCAGAAAACCAGTTAGAGTCACTACTTAGACATCTACTTAGACATCACTACTTAGACATTAGAGTTTATTTATCGACAGCTATTTTCAGACAAGTCAGTCAAGCAACGATCCAGCATGGGTAACCACAGACTGTAAGGTTTTTTTTTTTTTTGCGAACTTATTTTTCATAAAATTAAACTATTTTAAAATGGTTTGCTTAAAATTGATCAGAGATGCCTTCTGTAATGTTACTTTGCAAAAGAAAAGTCAAGTAAGGTCGTACTTTGCTCACATATCTGCAAAATATCCCATAAAGAGGACGTTAAATAACTTAATAAATATGGTAACGGCGAAATATTAAAAGCCTAAATTGCATGTAAACCATTCCAAAAAATAGTTTTAAGTAGACAAAAATTGAAAAAACTTGTTAAAAAAAACTTGGGCATAAAAGGGTTAAACCGTGTATTTTCTTCAAAATAACTTTTTAATTACTAAGGAGGAGGGGGGGGGGTCATTCCTTGGATGAAAAACTCTTTTTGGCACTAATCGGGATACATACTTCTCCGTTCTAGCGCAAGAGAGACCTTGTTAATTATTAAGCCATTTGTAAAATAAAATTTAAACTGACTTAAACGACTGAATAATCATTTAAAAATCTAAGTATGCCTATGATAACAGCATACTTTGAAATAGGTTTTCGTCAAAACAAAAACATATTACTCGAGAAGAAACCTTTTTACCTCTTAAAAACATCTTAATTAGTTCATTTTAATATGCTTATGATGCGCCATCCTCCATAAAATGAGCAGTTTATTGTTTCCTTTAGATCGTAAAAAATACGTTAAGGCGATGGAGATACTAATTAACTCCATAAAAAGATGTGGATAGAAAACAGATAAATTTCGTCACATGGCTCAATATTTTATGTCGTTTAAATTTCTGTATTTCATTAATGCGAGTATTTTTTTATCTTTTTAGATTACCACGTTTTATTTTTGCCATAAATATTTTAATGCCTTTTTGTAAATAGTGACAAACATTTAATTTTAAAAATCTAAGATATATTTATTTTCTCAAAACTGTGGTTTACTCTGAGCAACATTTAAGCAAAAGTATGGTTAAACTCGGCAGTATTTATAAACCATGCTGCGCTAGTAAATGTAAATATCCAGTTAGGTAAATAGTGAAATAAAGTTTCGCTCAACCTAATTTAGAATTAATACGTTGACTCATTTAGTTCTGAGTAAACTTCTTGCTCATAATGCTAGCTCAAATTTTTTTTTTTTACAATTTTTTTTTACATATTATGTACTTCAAAATATGTTTTGCAAGGTAGTTTTTTCATATTCTCCCCTCACGCTACGCAATATTAAGAAAAAAGAAAAAAAAAAAGAATAAATTAAAAAAAATGCGCTTTAACTTAAATTTCAATTGTTTCATTTAGTTTTCTGCTTACAGATTTTTACTATGCATATGTTCAATTAACATTTGTACTTCAAAATAAGCTTAGAAACATTGCGAAAAATTAATTAATTTAAAAAATTATACCTTGCAAGAACTCATATTTTGAGATTACTTTGAATTCTGGAATATAATATTAGAGTGCCCTCCGGTTGTTAAGTTTATACTGATAATCCCGTAAAACATGTATGTTTTCGCCAGTTCCCTTTATTCTAATTTCTGGAAGTAAATCGAAAAGCTGAAAAAATATACTCAAAGATTTGAGAAAACAAAATAACTTAATCCTTCTGGTATGTTTAAAACGGATTGGAGGTGCATAGAAAACCTGAAACTACTCTCTAAAACTTAAACACGTTTATCAGGAAAATATAGTGCATACCTTGTGATAGAAACACATTTAAAAAAAAAGCATGTGCTAATTTTTTTTAATTTTCTGATGCATATAATGTTCAAGTGCTTCCAGTGCTTCTACAAATGATTACCTTCGCCAATTTATGTTTCCCAGACTGATACCAGCCACCTCCCGAATTACGAATTATTGGGAGCAAATGGAAAAATTACTGCAAAAATTATTGACTTCAGAAAAAGATTAGTGTTGCATAAATGCTATAAACAGCTTCCAAGAAAGTGTGTTACAAAGCGCTCAAATAAAGGAAACAAATGCCCTTGTTAAAGTTTTTCAAGATTTGCACTTTGCAATGTAGTGGGATTCAAAAACAATGTGAATTGGGACCCAGTTTCATTTTTCTTTTTATGTTTCAATACTTCGAGTAAACTGTTGTCCGAAATTAATTCTATTGTAGTATACCGAAGTAAATGCTCTTAAAATAAAAATTTATTAAAAACTCTAGACTTATAAAAGAAATATAATTTTTAAATCTGAATGATCGCTGTGTAAAAGTGTGTAAGCACCATTATTGCGCAACCTAGGATTGAAAAGAGAGATAGACATTGCAACCATACAGTTCAAAAAAGATTGAAGACAGAATTTTGTGGATAAAAAAAAAAATCTTCTATTTAATTTTCATTAAAAAAAAAAATAATGTATGATGAAGAAAAATTTTAAAAACTACTGTGTCAGTTGTTAAGGATTCATTTGTAGTATGTACTGCTTTGTTGTGATATCAAAAATGTTCCCAAAATTTTAATAAGGATTCAAATATTCATCATTAACGCACAATCTACTATCGTTACGTAAAACCATCAATCAGCAACAATATAATTGTGTAATTTATAAATTCTTTCTTTTCTTATTAAACAAACACCGAGTGAATACCTACTGAAAAATAATTAACAATATATAAAACTCGAATACTAGTTAAACAATCAGAAGAATGAATTAGCGAACTACTGTCATCATAAAAGATTTTTGTTGCTAAAAGCTTGAATTTTTCAGTGAAACGAATATCACACAGTTCTTGTCACCTTTACGGTAAGTATTGCGCGTAAAATTGAGTAATATCCCTATAAATAAACATGAATATTATAATTCTATTAATTCCATTGTTAATTCTGTAATTAAAGCTTTATTTCCATATTGTCACTTCAGTATTAAAGTACCATTATGAACAGATAAAATATTCCTGCGTTTACGTGAGAAAAGAAAAACCTCCCTTTCTGTATTTTGTTCCATTCCTTTGTTACTGAATCAGCAAATGTTATTGGCGTCACTAGAAAGTTAAGTAATGGTTTGAATAGCCGGTATCGAAACAGATTCCAATTTTTAAGCCAAAAAAAAAAAAAAACTTTTTAAGTGTTAATGCTGACTTAAAATCCTAAATAGGCTATTTTAAATCCCTCCTCAGGCTTTCACGGCCGGCGTCAATATGAAGAGGTATTACCGGGCTTATAGGCCGTGGTCGATGAGAAACATAAATTTCAAACGTTTCGTCGAACACTGCGGTCGACATCATCAGTGAGTAGTTTTGGTGAGACTGATGCGCTAGCTTCTGCCGCTCGGGTATTTAAGTAAACTGCTGATGGCGTGCTGGCTCCTGATTGGTTGTTGTTTCTTTGGCCTCTGGAGCGGTCTGGATTCTGATTGGATGGATTTTCTGGAATGGGTGAGCCTCCGTCTATGTCTGGACCGTTATGGCGAGCGGATCTAAGAGCGGAATGCCATATTTTCGGTAAGTTGAAGTTCTCTTCTTTTCTATTGAAATTACGCGGATGCTTGAAAATTTCGATAGCTTCGCGATGAAGACTGGCATAGTAATGAGATGTTGTGGCCAGATTTCAGTGTCTTTAAATTTGATGTTATGGACTCCTTCTTGTTGGCTATGTTCGGCTACTGCTGATTTCTAATAGTGTCCTAACCAGCAATGACGTTCGTGCTCGGAAAGGCGTGTCTTAATGCTACGTTTCGTGGTTCCAACATAAACGGATCCGCACGAGCACGGATTTTTATATACTCCTGACGCAGAGAAGGGGTCACGGGAGTCTTTAACCGGGCGATTGTATTTCCTAAGTTGGGTGGTGGGCGTGAAAATAGTCTTGACTTTGTGTTTCTCCAGAAGTTTCCCGAGCCGGTCTGTAATCCTGTGAAAATAGCGGTCATCAAAACTCTTGCTCAGCGAG
>JAXGGA010016472.1:0-26603 GCA_038373865.1 Uloborus plumipes | reverse complement strand
TGGCCCATTCATTACCTTCGATGGCCCATTCAACCCCATGGGCGGGGTTGAATGGGCCAAATTTCAAAATTTTTATTTTCTATTATAATTTATTATAGACAGGTGCTAATCCAACTTTCATGACTTTTTTAGATAGCCAGATAAGTAAAGTAACTAAAACACCAATTTAGAGTTAAAACAAAGTGTTTAAACTCTAAATTGAATGAAAAAATTACAAAAATTCAAAACCAAAAGGTGGCCCATTCATTACCACTCTCCCCTACTTTCCATAGGAACACTATGTAATCCATTTTACGTTTCTGCTTTATTTTTCTGCTTTACGCCAATGTGGAGCAGGGCCCAAACAGTTAAGACGAATTGATTTTAAAGGTTGGTTGGAAGTTCATTTTCACGAGGTTTGACTGAATACATATAATTCTCCATAAAAAGTTAAACTAGGAGACCAACCTGATTTTTTGATTAACTCAAGGCATCCCATTGGAGTACATGCAATAAAAAATCCTTCCAATAGGCCATGACAAAGTTTCCCAGCATTTTCATCATGTATTCTAAAGAAATAAATCATTATAGTTACTCATAAATTAAAATTACTACTCTCATTAGTATTTATTTATTAAATACTTGTTATATAAACAAAGAATTTTCAAAATAGAATAGACAAAACATATTTATCAGCTGCATAACTTTTACAACTAAATGAGGTACCTGGTACTAAACTGCAATGCAACACCCTACTGCAGAGTCGAGCCCCTTTGCAGTAAAGTAGAGGAGATTAAACAAAAATTTTGTTTTGCTACACACAGGGGTGATTGTGAGTTCATGAAAAAATACCTGAAAGTTTTAAAGAGAAAATGTGTGTGGGAAGGGGGGCATTTATTTAAAACCAAGGCCCCTATTATTTAAGCACACATAATTTTATGATTATATGCATATTTTATATTTAATTGCCTTTCATAAACAAACAAGACACATTTCATATAGTCGAACAGTTTCAAATAATTTTTTAATCAAAATAAAATATTGTGCATGCATTTAATTAAATTGTAAATAATTGATACAGTCACTTTTGTCTTGGTGTTGTACAAATTATCTCCAAAAAATATTTTAACGAGAAAGTAAAAGTCTAGCAGAATGACTGTTTGTTGTGCGAAAATATTTATAAAGTAATGAAAGTTGCATTTGTTACTGAAAATATGGAAAAGAATTTATCTAGATGCAGTACCTATAAATCTCCCAATCAACACAGTATGACCTTAACCTTTCATTTTTTTTTTTTTCATGGCATCTTAGCATTTCTATTTGATGAATACTACTAGTACTTATCAGTAGAATAACCGAAAATTCGAAAAATAAAAAAATACCGAAGGTGGGAAAATAAAAGCATAATTAAAAGTATTTTATTTCCGGTATTTTTGAACATGAAAATGCCAGAATCGAACATGAAAATGCCCCTATACACAGTGAAATTCTGGTAAGTCGGACTTCTACATTAGAGCAGATTTATTAGAATTTTATATCGGAGGGTTCCTTGGTTTGCCCGCCAGTTCTTTTCTAGAAAGAGCTCTTTCAGAGAGTTCTCCCTTCAAGGGCACTCTGCTTTTGGTGCATTTATGAAGGGACTGGGGTAAAGTACCCCAGGGAAGAGAGCACAACCATAGATGTTTTTCAAACACATGTGAGCAGGACTTTAACCCTTCACTGCACGATTTTTTATATTTTCATGAAAAAAATCATTTGTTACCTTTTAAATAGCGCTGAGTTCAGGAAAAATGAAGAAAAAAATTAATCTTAAAAATGTGCACCAAAAATGATGTTTTAATTGTTTGTTCTATATATGGCACAAAGCACATGGCATATGCTTTGTATACCGATAAGTGTAATAATCTACAATGTTTTTGTGTCATAAGTGGTATAAACAAACTTTCCACTAAGTGTATTTAAACATTTTTAGAACAAAGGAAATAATGACTAAGCACACTTCTAACGGAAATGCAGACACTCTTTCTTTCAAAAGCAAGAACTGTAATACCTAGACTAGTGCAACTAACTAGGGCATAAACATCACACTAAACTGTTATAGCAATGTTCCAGAAGGGGCAAAGCTCAGTTTAACTGCATTTAAAAATCATAGGAATATATGAGGGTTTATTTGGTTTGTGCCAGATCTGGCACACCGTGCAGTGAAGGGTTAATAGGTCTGACCGAGAAGGAGCTCTCGCCTTTTCTCAGAAATTATGGATTGTTCCTCGATGGGATTCAAATTGGTGCTATTTATTTCATGGTGCTTTTCAAAAAGGGAAAAGAAAAATATTACCTGGAATTGATTTTTATAATATGACTGGTAAGTAGTAATACAGGGTTCGTACTCCATTTTCAAAATAAAATGAAGGAGTAAAATGAGATTTTAAAAGACTATTTTTACTACGTCAAAAATGGCATTTCTATTTTTTTCTGTTTGTGTATATAATCACTTTTATATTGTATTTGCTTAAGTACTTTGAAAAAAATTATTTTAACAAACTGACTGTCATTCCTCAAGAGAAGTAAGGGGAGGGGGGACTAAGTATAAAAGTATTTAGAAAAGAGCACTTTTAAAAGGTGATTTGAAACCAAGTTACTTTGAATTTGTATAATTTTTCAAAAATAAAACAAATGTTTCCGGGAATAGTTCTCCTCCACAATATCTTACATAAACAGATTCAACTACATTAACTTAATAAAGAACTTTACAATATACAACAAGAGATTCAATAAGTTCAAATTATTCATTTCACAACACAAAACTCCCACTTAACATTATTTATACAAGAGTACAAAAAGCTTTAAAGCAACAATTCATACCCATCAACATCTTTGGATGGAGACACTGCATTAGTAATTAAATTAGCATCAATTGGTGTGTCGGTATCTAGTGGTAGCTGAAATTTGAACGTAACATATGAGAATTAAAAGAATACAACAAAATTTATAACAAAATCAAATCTAATTTTTCAGAATTTCATTGATTTGCCTTAGAAGCAAAAAAAAAAAGTTAATATAAACTCAAATAACAAAAGTATCTTAAAGAATAAAAATATAAGTTCATAAAAATTGTTTTAAAAATTACATTATTGTTAGATATGTATAACAAGGTAAAATTCATAACAAAAGAGCTGCTAAAATTCAACCACTCTTTCATACAATCAGGTAATTTGTTAGAAAATGACATAAGAATTCATGTTTATTTTTTTTATTGAATTCTTGACAGTAATAAAATACAAAATTTTACTCCACTCTTTCTGGGTACATTTACTAATTTAATTTAAGTATTGAATAACTCCAACCTTTTCCTCCATATCATATGAAAATCCACTTATTTGAAGGTTCAAAGACACAATTCATCTTTCATTTTAAGAAAGGTCATCATTAATTTTGATACATTAAATGAAAGGAATTTTTAACTTTTTCAAAACTCACTTTTTAAACTTTTGATAAGTGTTGTTCTTTCATTTTCTTTGTCCCTCAAATGACAAATTTAAAATTAAAGCATATCTTCTCAGGTCACAGGTCAGTTTACAGGAATAGTTGATTTTTAACAGCAGCTTAATAACATCACATTGAAATTTATGCGAAAAATAATGATAATTTTTAATCAGTAGTGCAGCCAGAATTTATCTTCTGGGGAGAGGGTCATGACTAGTAATAGCACAAAGTGCTGAATATCAAAGTTTTGGCTGCTGTATATATTCAGCTTTTCAGCTTACTGTATCTTTTTTGAGATTAATTTCATCAATTAATAATTGCTGTTAAGAATGTTTTAAAACATATAATAAATCTTAGACATGAATGCATAAAACAGTAAGAACTTTTCAATTTTAATTAGTACTTATTTTAAACTTAATTCATATCAAAAATTAAATACTGTTTAGGAAACACTGTATTGTAAAATAGAAATGAATAAAAATGTAGAAGTCAAATAATGAAAATATTTTCAAACCTGCACAAGCAATCCATGAATTTTTGGATCTTCATTTAATTTTTGAACTTCTTCCAATAACTAGAAAAGGACAAAAAAAAAAAAAAAATCTAATTAAATTGCCAAAATGAATGGGTTCATGTAATAAGAATAAAAGATATTTTTAAAAACATAGTTGAACTTGATCATAGCGACATACTCACAATGTCAAAAAAATAACGTCCCCCTATTTATCCATAAATATCAATGATGATCATCTATTGTAAAACATTCAGTGTTAGAAATAAGAATGTAAATCTAGGAGTCATGAGGACACCTAGCATAAATTTCAAGGCGCTGAAATGAACTATATGCCATTTTTAATGAATCTAACATATTATATATCTGAATATAATAAAAAATATTAAATAAAAGTACTGCACGTTGCGGGTACTGTATTACCAAAGATCTATAAAATATGTAAAAGAAACTAGTTTCCTAAAAACAAAATTGTTTAGTTTTTAAAATTATTTCTGCAAATTTATTATTCAAATCTTAGTCGGTATGAGTAGAAGGGGGAAAACTTCAGTGTGATAAGGAGTCAAATTTGGCGCCTATACTTATAAAAAAAAACATTTTTTATTACCTACTAATTTTCTCTTTTTTGCAAATAGAGTTTTTTTTTTTTTATTCGAACTTGTTTCAGTATACTAACTCAACTTTTATGACAAAGCAACCGTTTGATAAAAACCCAAGTTGGATCACTAGGGTAATTATAAGTCTAGACTTTTCTTACTCAGTTGAGCATATTGTTAGCAGAGTCTAGTAAGAAATTCGTCGTGCATGAAAATGTGACATTTCTGTTGACAGAATTGGTGACAAAATAATCATCTTTTTTTCCTAGGAATGTTAGATAATCTTCATGTTGTTCACGAATCTATAAATCAAGTTTAACTAAAACAATAAATATATCACACTTCAAGAAAATATAAATTGAAACAATAAAATGAAAAGCAAAATACCTCTTTTTGTGTAATTGTTCTGGGAAATTTGACATGCTTTGTTGATACACCAACATCATTTGCAATTTTTTGCTTCATACGAATGTAAACATTAGAATCTTCTCTCGCCCCAACCTAAATAGAATGTTATATTTGTAAGTGTCATTTCTTTTATTCAATTTATTTTCGTTGGAAAAATAAATAAACTGGAAGGTGAATAATTTGTTTGTTCCTTGAAATTATACAATTATAATTTCAAGGAACAAATAAATTATTCACCTTCAAAATAAATAAAGTAATAATAATAAATAAAATAATGCAAAAAATATTTTATAAAACAGATAAAAGATACTCAGGGACCGCGCTAAGGATTTTAAGTTGTTAGCCAGTAAATAAGCCAAATTTCAAAAGTCTTAGCCAAACTTCGAGAGTTTTAATCAAAGAATTTTAATTGTTTGTTTTTTTAATGTAATAAGTGTATTTTTCCCCCAAGTGAAAATTTCTGACAATTTTCCATTCGCCAATACTTTAGCCAAATCAGAATTTTTTTCGCCGAATTTTCTATTTTATAGCATTTGGCGAGGTGGCGAACGCTTAGCGCGGCCCCTGATACTGAACTCTACCATACCTTATTATGGTTAAATTTTAGCAAAATTTCTTTTTTT
Organism: Uloborus plumipes; assembly: GCA_038373865.1. Lineage (NCBI taxonomy): Eukaryota > Metazoa > Arthropoda > Arachnida > Araneae > Uloboridae > Uloborus > Uloborus plumipes. Next base: position 21,003 of record JAXGGA010016472.1, on the reverse strand, counting down.
TCTTTTGCTTTTTAAAAAACATACAATTTCTAATAAAGTAAAATGTTTCTAATATGTTTGTATTTTTAAGTTTTTTTTTAATAAAACCTTTCCTGGAAACACTTCAACAAACTGTTACTTCAATTTATCTATTAAAAAAATGATTTGCAAGGCATTAATTACTATAGGTGTAGAAATTTCATGAACAAAACATGAAAAAAAAGCATATCATTACAATATAAATTTAGTAATAACATACCTGCACAATAGCTAAAAGTGGATCAAAATTTGGAAATTCTTCTTTAATTGATTTAATTTCATCTTGGAGCTCTTTCTGAATGGTTCTGAAACAAAGAAGTGCATATTTCAATTAACTCTACAATCGTTTTAATTAGAGATGGCACAAAGCGCAGTTTGGGCAAATATCGAAGCTTTGGCTGCAGCACATATTGAAGTTTTAGCACTGAATGTATAATAAATGCATACAATAGAGATGTACCGAGTAGCACTTTGGCCAAGTACTGAAAACTCGGCCTTTCACTACTCGTTCCAGTACTCGGTATAACACTTTTTGTCCAACAATTAAAAATATAATGATTTTGATTATTAAAATATTGTCATGGTATTTTTCTTTTTTCTAAGTATTTTTTCACCAAACCAAAGAAGTCTCAACTTTTTCTTGACATTATAACAATGACTTAGATTTACTTCTTACGTGTGGTTATCTCAACTGCAAAACTTTTAATCGGCAAAACCACACTTTAAAAAATTCGCAATCTAAGTTTTCAAAAGATTCAAAATAAATTGGACTGATGATTGAATCAATGAATATTAATCTTAGGGATCCCTTAGATAGTTTCTAGCCAAAAGTAAGTTGGGCAACACTAATGCATGATATGAAAAAGGTATACCACATACAACTGCACATTCATGCCTTTTGCATTGGATAGAAACAATATAGGGCATAGTTAACAGATAACTTTTACTTTGTATTGATTTGTATTCGAGTTTTTTTGAACTCGTACATAGAACACAGTTGTATTTTATGAATAAAGGAACAGTAAATTCCTTAATATTTTTGTTGGCTGGAACAATATTCATAATTTAAAACTACTCGGTATATTGGCCGAGTACCTGCTCAAACTTTAGCCGAGTAGAGTACTCGGTACCACACTACATCATACAATATGATACTATACTCTATAGGTTTTCATATTCTTAGTGTTACACAATTGTTTTAGCTAAATTTCTCATTTTAAATTAATTTCACTAATAAAAGTAATTATTTTTGTTTTGTACTGATAGTACCATAAAAGCACAGTTCTAATTTTTAATTGTCACTAAGTAAATGAAGTATTATTTGGAATACAAAAAGAATGTTCTACAGCTAACTTGATGCTTGTTATAAAACCAACTGATATGATCAAATATTAAACCACAGAGACAATTTAATTAGAAAGTAGCTGAAATTTATATATATCAATATTATAATAGATATTCTTCATTTAAAATGTTTGAAGTTAATTGGCCCCCTTAAGCTAACCCCCTAGGGTTGGGGACTTTCCCAGTCTGTTTTCCAACTAAACACTCCTAACATCTCTGACTGTGGAAGTGCCCACTTTCTGCCTTTCCTCAGTTTAATTTTGTTGAACAATGCCAAGGGTTGGTAGCTAATTCATACTTTTCTCCACTCTACCTATCTCCTAGGAGGTAGAGGGCTCAAGGAGGTAAGACTCGAACCTACAAGGGAGGGGCGATGGGGGCAATCCCATCCCCCTTGAGGGGTTCTCCCTCAGTATGTTTTCAAGATTTAAGTTCAAAAATACTTTTTCGGACTATTTTTGCTGTTAGCAAAAGGGAAACTTTATGCTCTCCCTTTTAAATGTTTCAAAATTGAAGATTGAAGCATTTGTGTTCCACATTTGTAAACTAGGATAAGTAGTAAAAGGTAAGTAAAAAATCAACTGCCCCTTCCTTGAAACATTTCTGGATCCGCATTTGCGTACCTAATTCTGAAGTGTGAGCCAATTTATACTCCGTATAGTTCGGTGAATCTTTGTTGATTTCTTGGTAAGGGACTGTTTGCAAATGTAACATTTTTTCAACGTTTCTGACCACCCGCACTCCTTCTTTGTCACAAAGTACTTTAATAAGCAGCATTATTCTCGTCCAAAACTGCTTGATGTCACTTTGTTTACTCTTTCACATCCCTTCTCACAAAATCACAATTTCACAAAACCTCCCCTGGAAGCATTGTTGTTGTAGTAATCCACTTCTTCATTTGTATCAATTAGGATTTTTGAATTCATTGACGAAAGAGGAAGTGCGCGATCCATTTGAGCCAGCTTGATGATTGTGAATGAATGACAGGTATTCTATCTTCACCATAAGGTGTGTGTTTAAAATTTCTTAAATTTGATTGGTTTCAAGAAAAGTTAACAAGTAGCACGTCAAATTGAAGAAAATTAAAACCCTCTACAACTTTGCTACCAACAATATACGTACAATGATCCTGGCAGGCACTAGGAGCATATATTTGACAAAAAAGAGAAAATTTCTCCAAAAATTATTGGATTTTTCAGAACATAACATACACAAAAAATTATTGGAAATTTGACAAACTTTTGTAGAAACAATCCTACTGGAAGTTTATTCAGCTTGAATTTTTATTTTGAACCCATTTTTCCAGTTCTCGAGCAGTACTTGAAAAACCCAAAATTGGCTTTGCTTCTCCCTCCCACCTTTTGTTTATCCAACAGGGTCAGGGACTTTAAATATGTTAACTACTAACTACTTTTAACAATATTCAGGATGTAAAAAACTCGCATATTCTATGCACTTATTCATTAACAATACCATCATTGCTGCAACAGACTTTTACATTGACATTGCCAAGACAGTGATTAAGGGATTTGGCAATATTTAAATTTAACATTCCTGTTTCCTTTTCCCTTAGCACTTTGTCATATATGACAACAGCAACAACAAAAGATCACTTTAGAAACTGACTTCTGTAAATAAATGTAGCTTAAACAAATCGATTTTTTTCACAGTTCTATAAATGTAATATTCCTTATGGCTTCCTAATGTTTAAAAAAATGAAATAGGTAAAGGAGCAAGAGTTATACTTATTAAGAGTTCACCTTAATTAATTTTTCTGTACAAATGTTATTACTTATTCTACTTGGCTCAGAACAAAGCTAGACCAAGTGCTGAAGACCTTTCACGAGTAGAAAATTATAAACCACCGCCGGATTCCCGAAGATAAAATTCTCCTCTAGCTCCAATAAAACAAATAACTTTAAGAACCAACGAACAATGACAGAATTATTCTAAAACGATATGAAACAAGTGTTTTTCCTTTCTTCTTTAAATACATTTTAAAAGAATAGAAAATTTCTACAAACACATAAACTATAATACAACATACGTCTTTTACACATTATGACAACTTACTTCGATAGTTCTCTGCCAGACAAAATGTTCCCGGTCGTTTTGTCACTCATCTTCAAAAATATTTTCCGATTGTAATTTAGAAATGGATGCAACTCCTTGAAAAGTTTATGATAATGTGAAAGATTCGCCAATTTTCTACAATCATACGAGACACTTCTTATCAATCTGCAGATTAGCATATCACGATAAATACGATGCCAAAGCTAAGATCTGAAGTTTCTCCTGATAAGCCTAAAATTTGAAACGCCGCCTTTGAGATGTTTTTCTTCATACCGCAACCGCTAGTTAACTGTCGTCTGCTATAATACTTCTACGATTATCTCTTTGTGCAGAAGAGCAGAAGATGATACGACTTTTGGGATAAATCGGGGTAGATTACTGCTGCAAGGGCGTGCCCAGATATGTTTTCGAAGGAGGGTGTGATGGATTTTGCTCACTTACTTTTTACCATGTTTTCTAGTGTGGCGTACGTGATGGACGAGGCGTCCCCGGTAGGGACAGAACCAGGGACCTCGTATGGTAGCCCAGCTTTGGTCGCAAAGCCAAAAGACCTCGTGACTCGGCGGGAAAAGTTGGATTTTATGCTCTTTATGTCCGCCACACTAGTTTTCAAATATCGACCACAAAGGATTTGGAATCAAATTCCGAAACCTTCTAAAATTCCACATATCAACTTCAAAGCCGAAAAATTACTGGAGAAGAGTCTTACAAGAGAGAGACGATCGCCCCTCTTCCCTGTATTGTTTCAAGAAGTGTAGAAATTACATCATTGTACGCAAGGGAGCCCCAGTCTAAAATTTTTGGGATTGGATAATTCTCCATTTGGCAGAATAAAATTCCAATTTTGCTGAAAGCTAACATGCGAGCATGCATGCTATGCATATCATAAAAATATATAACAACTTATAATTAGATTTGTTAGCCGTCATTATAACAGTTTAAAAAAAACAACAGAATCTTCAGTTTTGCAATTTTGTGCCTACATTTGTTAAATCATCGAAAAAATTTAACAAATAAGGAAAACTTTAGTGTCCCAGCGAGCTTCCGTGACTTCCCGTCGGGGCTCTCCTGTTTTTAGTACGATTTATCAATACACAAAGACGTGAAACGCTTTTAGCTGTATAAAAAAGGAAGCCGTTAGAAGGCAATGGGATTTTACTTCATAAAGTAGGGCATACTCTAGTACTATTGCGTAGTTTCCATCTAAAACAAAAAATTCCATTAAAATTTTTTTAATGAGTCAGAACATTCCATCAACATGTTGGTGTGAGGTATATTTGGTATGAGGATGAGGGTGCTCATGTTGATTATACCCCAGGCAATATTCTAACATATTATGTCATTATTTTTTTTAGTTGCAAAGCAATAAATCAGGCCCGTCATTTAGGGGGGTCAGGGGATCGATTCCCCCCCCCTCCCGGCTTTGAGAAATCAATGTATTTTCATATAAGTGGGCGTGGTTTTTTATGTTTTCCGATGAAATTGTATTGTGTTTGTACCCCTTGCCGTCCCCCCACCCCTGGAAAAACTTGAGATGTCGGGCCTGCAATTAATCTAGGTCAATATTGAAACAATGTTGCTAACGTTTCCTAATAATGGTTCCCATGACGGATCTGTGTTGTTCAACCAATTTTGAAAAGTATCCAGAAAACGAGATATAAGAACAAAAGGACTTTCGAACCGGAACCAGGGGGGTGGGGGTGAGACAGATCCCTTGCCTCGGGTGACAACTTCTGAGGGCTGCAAATTCCCCCTTTTTCTGCGCTATTATTTGGGAAAATCGATGCAAAAAAATTGAAGAAAGATGACGGATAAGGGCGGCAGTTTCATTTCAAATTTTGCCCTGGCGTGAAAAAGGCGATACAAACTAAATAAAACAAATAAAAAAAATATTAGCTATACTATCTGCTTTAATGTTTGCCAATACTTTGAAAAATTTGTACGTCTTGTAGTATTTTTGTTGGAATGTCTGTTTTATTAGCAGTAATAAAGAGTTGGAAGATTATATAGGTGGAGCAATGCAAAGCAAGTCCGTCATTTCAAGTTTTTGAAACCACGCCCACCTGTATGTAAATACACTGATTTCTCAAAACCAGGGGAAGAGAGGCAATTGACACCCCCCTGATCCCCCTAAAAGAAGGAAGGGGTGGAAAGCAGACAGCTGCATGTCTGCTAAATAAAAACATTTTTGGTTTTCGATGGGAGAGACGTTAGCAGGCCCGTCATTTAGGGGGGGGGGGTCAATTGCCCCCCCCCCCGATTTAGAGAAATCAATGTATTTACATATAAGTGGGCGTGGTTATTGTTGTTTTCTGATGAAATTGTATTGTGTTTTTACCCTCCCCCCCCCCTGGAAAAACTTGAAATGACCTCCCTGGACGTTAGGAATTCACTATGACCTCTCTCTCAAACAAAAAAACCTCCTTATCTCCATATAATATTTCTCTAAGCCGAATCCTATACCCTGGTCGATAAACTCGCATCATTTCTTTATCGAATTGCATGAAAATTTATGATTTTTGAAACTTATCCCGCGGGCTATTGACGAAAATTACGAACCCACCCTCCTAAAATGTGTCGGTGTCGTTTTTGACTTCGAACTTCAATTTTTGGGCACAAAATTGACCTCTATTCTAGCGAAATAATTGTCGTGGCGTCACAATTTCTTCTTTCATTTATGAATTCCAGTTACAAAATAAAATACGTACTCGCCCGAGTAATTGGAGACAGCTCCAATTTCCCAATTATCGTAATAACCTGCAAATGCAGAATCAATGAGCGAAATTGGAATCATTGCAAAAGCCTTGTTTAGATTAATTGCAAACATTTTATTTGTTAGTAAAAAGAAATTGGCAACAGTTAAAAATTTCAAATCATTGAAAGTTTTCAGCTGTTTTGATAATTAAATAGCGTGAAAGCGATTTTTTAATGAATTAATTTTTCGCATTGTTGACTAAGCGCAAAAATCACCCCACCCTCCCCTGGGGCGATTGGCGCCAAAATTTAATCGATGCTTGCTTCCATATTGGGTTAGTGTTATTCCAAATTTCATTCAAATCGCAGCAATATTTCCGAGATACAGTAGGTGCAATGACAAAATAAGCACTTTTGATTGCTCCACCCCCTTTGAGATATTGACACACAAATTGAATCAGCACCTGTACTCAATAGGGTCTACCTATGGACCATTTTCGTTTGATTCCGCCGGTTACTTCCTGAGATATAGCAGTCACCCTCGGCAGAACACGTGCGATTGCTCCACCCCCTTCGAGATATTGACAAACAAATTGAATCAGCACCTGTACTCAGTAGGGTCTACCTATGGACCAATTTTCGTTTGATTCCGCCGGTTACTTCCTGAGATATAGCAATCACCCCCGCGCAGAACACGTGCGATTGCTCCACCCCCCTTGGAGGAATTCGCTAAAAAAAGTCAGGTGCACCAGTTCACATGGTGGTACATATGTGCAAAAATTTTTGTTCGATTTCATTCAGTAGTTTTTGCTCTAGCGCGGACACAAAAACTGGTCACACACATACAGACTCACACACAGACACACACACACACAGACAGACAGACATTTTCCAAAAATGGTCGAAATGGACTCAGCGCACCTCAAAACGTGCAAATCCGTCAAAATTCGACATTCGAAAATTTTCACGAAACCAATACTTTCTTCTATATATTAGATATAGAAGAAAGTAAAAAAGGATATGTGCAAGTGCATCTCTGCTTCTAACGAAAGAATATCAAATCTACACCCATTTACAGTAAAAAGTTACTTTCGTCATCAACCAGTGATGCCGTCATGGCATGGTGATAAGCGCACACTTATCAACCGTTGATAAAAGATTCTTTGAGAATATCTTATCTAAGTATTTTTTGTGCAATCTCCAGATTATTTCCTTTTCACTAGATGAAGATTTTTGAGATATCTTATAGGTCACACAAAAAGTAGGATGGCGTAACACAACTCGAGCGCTTAAGATCTTTAAAGGCAAAGCTTTCTGTAGTGTATTACATGTGCTTTTTAATTTTTTCAAGTCTATGTCATTATTGTTAGTTGAAAGTTTAAAGCTATTACTTAAAATATTTTAAGTAAAGAATCGAGAGCGAACTTCAAATCGAGGAATAAGATAATTTAAGGAGAATTTGAGGTTGCAAGGACAGATACAAGGGAGGGGCGAATGGGGGCATTCGCCCCCCCCCCATTAGGGACATTGTACCGGCAATGATTCGGAATTGCAGTCCTAAAATTGTAAATGTTTTCCATCTTTACTGATGCTAGGGGAATAGGGACTTTCTTCGGGAAATTTTTCGAAGCTGAAGTTATGTAAAACATGATTTTTGACGATTTTCGATGATATTAGGGGTTTTTCGAAACATTCCACCAGAATTTTTACGAAGTTGAAGTTCTTTAAATGAAACTATAATTCAACTTCGCAGAGATGGCCTATGGCTCCTCCTTTTTTTCAGGATTGTCCATTTTTAGGAAGGGGTGATAAGCAGCTGAAAATTGAGGAATGGGATTCACAATTAATGGGGGAATTTGAATGGGTAGAAATTCTACCCATTTTAAGGAATGGACTCGTTTTCTCATTTGATTGACACCGGCCATCTCGTCGCGGTTGAATTTTTGTAACAGAAGTAAGTTTGGTAGTTTAGTAAGTCTGGTAACGGGAACGGACAGGAAAAGAACACGTTTGAAGACCTCTTCACTCCCCCTCTTTGGTTAAATCTCTTTATTTGGCTACTTTAATTAAAAATAATGTAGAAGCTTCCTCCTTCTTCCTCAAGTATGTGTGCATCAGATGCGTAGTAAGATGTAAGCATGAAAAAAAAACTAGCTGTCGTGGCCGTCACGAAACTTTCTTCTATATCTATCTTATGAATTCCGGTTACAAAATAAAATACGTACTCGCCCGAGTAGTTGGAGACAGCGCCAATTTCCCAATTATCGTAATAACCCTGCAAATGCAGAATCAATGAGCGAAATTGGAAATCATTGCAAAAGCCTTGTTTAGATAAACTGCAAACATTTTGTTTGTTAGTAAAAAGAAATTGGCAACAGTTAAAAATTTCAAATCATTGAAAGTTTTCAGCTGTTTTGATAATTAAATAGCGTGAAAGCGATTTTTTAATGAAGTAATTTTTCGCATTGTTGACTAAGCGCAAAAATCACCCCACCCTCCCCCTGGGGCGATTGGCGCCAAAATTTAATCGATGCTTGCTTCCATATTGGGTTAGTGTTATTCCAAATTTCATTCAAATCGCAGCAATATTTCCCGAGATACAGTAGGTGCAGTGACAAAATAAGCACTTTTGATTGCTCCACCCCCCTTTGAGATATTGACACACAAATTGAATCAGCACCTGTACTCAATAGGGTCTACCTATGGACTAATTTTCGTTTGATTCCGCCGGTTACTTCCTGAGATATAGCAGTCACCCCCGCGCAGAACACGTGCGATTGCTCCACCCCCCTTCAAGATATTGACAAACAAATTGAATCAGCACCTGTACTCAGTAGGGTCTACCTATGGACCAATTTTCGTTTGATTCCGCCGGTTACTTCCTGAGATATAGCAATCACCCCTGCGCAGAACACGTGCGATTGCTCCACCCCCCTTGGAGATATTGACAAACAAATTGAATCAGCACCTGTACTCAGTAGGGTCTATCTATGGACCAATTTTCGTTTGATTCCGCGGTTACTTCCTGAGATATAGCAATCACCCCCGCGCAGAACACGTGCGATTGCTCCACCCCCCTTGGAGGAATTCGCTAAAAAAAGTCAGGTGCACCAGTTCACATGGTGGTACATATGTGCAAAAATTTTTGTTCGATTTCATTCAGTAGTTTTTGCTCTAGCGCGGCCACAAAAACTGGTCACACACATACAGACTCACACACACACAGACAGACAGACAGACAGACATTTTCTAAAAATGGTCGAAATGGACTCAGCGCACCTCAAAACGTGCAAATCCGTCAAAATTCGACATTCGAAAATTTTCACGAAACCAATACTTTCTTCTATATATTAGATATAGAAGAAAGTAAAAATCAATTGCCCCTCCTTAGAAAATTTCTGGCTCCGCCTTTGGGTCAAGTAGAAACCAAGGGCGGATCCAGAAAGTTTTCAAGGGAGGGGCGATTGATTTTATTACTTACTTTTCACTATTGTATACTCGTTTTCAAATATTGATCACTTAGGTTTCGAACTTCAATTTGTTGAATTGAGTTCAGCCTTGAACGTTTAAACAACTTTTATTAATTTAAGTTTGGCTAATGGCTGCGTTACTATAGCAACCTATTTGTTGTTTTCTAAAGTTATTATTATTTCTTTCTTCTCTTTTTTGCTCTTATATGTTGTGATGTGTTTTTGTGCATGTTAAATTAAATTCCTTTTTATTCTTCATGTATTTGCAATCCGTGCTTAAGCTTCCACTACTCTCCTAAAGTCCAACACAATTCCTAAACATTTCCGGAGGAGAGCCTGAACTTCCTTCCCTCAAAATCACTAACCCAAGTAGCACACTTCGTTTTTAAAAGGTTGTAAAATGGTTATTAACGTTGTAACAACCGCTTAAAAACGTTTATAAAACGTTTAAAGGTTTTTTGTGATACCTGGGAAAACTCGTTTAAAATTACGTTTTTGAACTTGAATATTAAAAATTTGCTGATGGATGGGCCTCAAGAGGGGGGTGATCACCCCATCGCCCTTCCATTGTATCCGCCCTTGGTATACACACACACGCGCACATGGGAGGATGACTATCATTTTAGGGGAGGGGGAGTGCTGACGAATATAGGATTTTGAGCCTGAACAATTTCTGCAACTGCTTGGTTGTTAATAAAAAGATATGGCAGGATTAAGGCACTTCATAGGTCATAAAAGTTACTAATTAATTTCATGAGCAATGAAAAAGAGTAGCAATTCAATTTTTTACTGCTAAAACTAATTAATGAATTGAAAAGATTTCTGTAATCGTTTACATTTTATTCATTAAGTGTTTGAACACAATGGGTAGATAATCGTGTTGACGATTTAGAGGGGGGGGGTCATGACACCCATATACTCGCCCTGTATTCACTCCTGCTCACACCTACATACACTGTCACACTAGGGTGGTCACAAGTATAACATGGGGAAAAAAAATTTTCAGCTAATCTTTTGCGGCACCCCCCTAAAATGTGCCAATGGGCTAGAAAATGAGATTTGCAAAGTTTTAGCTTAATCGGATAATATTAACACGTGCCGCAAAGAGGGTAAAGTTAAGAAAAACAGCGATTTTTAGCCAAAAATTGTAGTTTTTACTCTGTAAAACCAAAACTACTGATCCTAGAAGCTTTATTTTGGTCTCATTTTGTAGGAAATTTTATTTTCTTTAAGTCTAATCTTATTTAAAGTTTCGAAAAAAAATGATTAAATATTTTTCAGAATTTTCACAAGTCAGGCTGCAACGCAAATCCTCGAAATTGCAAGTAACATGGGGAAATTTTTTTTTCAACTAATCTTTTGAGGCACCCCCCTAAAATGTGCCAATAGACTAGAAAATGAGATTTGAAAAGTTTTAGCTTAATCGGATAATATTAACACGTGCCTCAAAGTGGGTAAAGTTACGAAAAACGTGAATTTTTAGCCAAAAATCGTAGTTTTTCCTCTATAAAACCAAAACTGCTTATCTTAGAAACTTTTTGGTCTCATTTTGTGGGAAATTTCATTCTCGTTAAGTGCTATCCCATTCATTTTTGCTATCATGTCCAAAGTATTTATTTGGCATTTTTTAGGTTAAATCGTAGAGTATATCAAAAATAAGAAATTTTCATGCAAAAACCTAAAAGCATTACAATATTCAATTACATTTATTTGCTTATTGTTGGATTTACTTTGTCAATTAAAAAAGGGGTATTTTCGCGGTACTTTAGAAATAAATGAAACAACTTAACCCCTTAATTCCTCTATCTTAACACAGAAATTTGTTTCATTTATTTCTAAAGTACTGCGAAAATACCCCTTTTTTAATTGACAAAGTAAATCCAACAATAAGCAAATAAATGTAATTGAATATTGTAATGCTTTTAGGTTTTTGCATGAAAATTTCTTATTTTTGATATTTTTCTACGATTTAACCTGAAAAATGCCAAATAAATACTTTGGACATGATAGCAAAAATGAATGGGATAACACTTAACGAGAATGAAATTTCCTACAAAATGAGACCAAAATAAAGTTTCTAAGATGAGTAGTTTTGGTTTTACAGAAGAAAAACTACGATTTTTGGTTAAAAATTCACTGTTTTTCGTAACTTTACCCACTTTGAGTCACGTGTTAATATTATCCGATTAAGCTAAAACTTTTCAAATCTCATTTCCTAGTCTATTGGCACATTTTAGGGGGGTGCCTCAAAAGATTAGTTGAAAAAAAAATTTCCCCATGTTTCTTGCAATTTCGAGGATTTGCGTTGCAGCCTGACTTGTGGAAATTCTGAAAAATATTTAATCATTTTTTTCGAAACTTTAAATAAGATTAGACTTAAAGAAAATAAAATTTCCTACAAAATGAGACCAAAATAAAGCTTCTAGGATCAGTAGTTTTGGTTTTACAGAGTAAAAACTACAATTTTTGGCTAAAAATCGCTGTTTTCCTTAATTTTACCCTCTTTGCGGCACGTGTTAATATTATCCGATTAAGCTAAAACTTTGCAAATCTCATTTTCTAGCCCATTGGCACATTTTAGGGGGGTGCCACAAAAGAAATTCGAAAATTGATTTTTTTGTGCCCACCCTACTGTCACACACATACACTTACACACCTCCTCCCCGACGCCCTTTAGGAAGGAGATGCTCACTGAGATTTGTTTTGTGTGCTGGATACAGTTATTGTCTAAAGATGATTGCGCGCATTTGAGAGGCTCGGGTATAAAACTCGAATGCAAGACACAAGAGAAATTTGTAGAAATAAGAAACCCAACGGGTAGAGTCCTATTGCAACTCGTGATTGCGAAAAATAATTTTAATTCAAGATATTAAAATTATTTTTTTTCCTTTTTTGCTCATATGGAGGGATCCAGGTCACAGTTTTAAAGCTCAACATGCCACCTTGCGGTGATTTAATAAATTTACCAACGGGGTAGAATGTTTTAATTTTGAGCGGATAAACGCTGGTCTCATTGGATAGGCTATAAATATCCGTCTTAAGTTGGTCGGTCTTTTTTTTTACCACTTTCTGCAGCCTTTAGGCAGAGATAGAGCCGCTATATAGACAGGCCGACGCATCAAGATTAAGTTTCACCACTTTGGATCCAATTCCTTAACTTTTACTTTTAATTTTTCATTGTTGCGGAGTAGGGTTACGAGAAAAAAGTTTTGGCACATTGCTAAGCTTTGCCAAATCCACGTGCCGCTAATAATTGCACACAGTGAAAAATGACCAAAACGCGATTACTGGCCAGAAAAGACAACCGCTCAAACACACAAACACGCGCTGGATCCAAAGTGGTGAAACGTAATCTTGATGCGCCGGCTCGTCTATATACAGAGGCAGAGAGATTCAGAGGCAGAGAGACAGAGGCAGAGATACTTAGGCAGAGAGACCAGAGCGTCTCGTGGTACAGTTTATTTGAATTACGAATACCACACTAGGGACAGCGTGTTTCTAGTTGATTACATAAAACTAAGGCCCCTATATATACGAGCCGGCGCATCAAGATTAAGTTTCACCACTTTGGATCCAGCACGTGTTTGTGTGTTTGAGTGGTTGTCTTTTCTGGCCAGTAATCGCGTTTTGGTCATTTTTCACTGTGTGCAATTATTAGCGGCACGTGGATTTGGCAAAGCTTAGCAATGTGCCAAAACTTTTTTCTGGTAACCCTACTCAGCAACAATGAAAAATTAAAAGTAAAAGTTAAGGAATTGGATCCAAAGTGGTGAAACTTAATCTTGATGCGTCGGCCTGTCTATATAGCGGCTCTACATAAAACATATGATAAACCCATCAGTAGCAGTTAAGTTACTGGATTTAGTGCAGCCTTGGTGAAACGTATTGCAAGATAACAAAACGCTTTTTTTTTAAAGCAACCTACCTATATTACCACTATTTAAAAATAATTGATTTCCAAGAGCAGATGTATTTTTGAATGAAATCTACTTTGTATTTAATATGGCTAAACCAAGTAACTCTATCGTAATGCTTGGAGCTCAATGTGTAGGCAAAAGTGCTTTGATTTCTCGATTGGAGAGAAGGACATTTTTGGAAGATTATCATACAACGGTAGAAGACAATTATCACGTAGATATATTTATATCAGGTACTCGATACAGGTGCAATATCCTTGATACTGGAGGACTGAATATATTTTTGAGTACCCGAAATGATTGGATCAAGAGTGGGCAAGCTTTCGTACTGGTTTATTCTATAACTTCTCGCAATTCCTTCAATGAACTTTTAGGTACACTGGAAAGCATCTACGCAGCAAAAGGAGAAAGCGTTCCAATGGTCATCATTGGCAACAAATGTGATTTAGAAGAACATCGAGCTGTTGACGCAGAGGAAGGACTAACGTTAGCTAAATCCCTGGAAGATTGCTCCTTCTTCGAGACATCAGCGATGGAAAATAAGAATGTATTCGACGCTTTCAAGTCTGTCTTAGAACGAGTGGGTAAAAGGGTAAAGAATGAACCCGAGGACTATGTTCCAAAGAAAAAAATGTGTTTAGTTAATTGAAAATTAGTTAAGTGATTTAGAATAAAATGGTGTGAGGGACGATTTCGATAACTGTGAATCTGGCGATCTCTCGTCAAATTTTTGGCACCATTTCTTGCGCGAGAGAATATTTTCCTTTGTTTTTTACGAGAATTAAAAATACAAGTATATTATTTCCGAGTCGATAACTGTTTTCAACTTTTTATCAACAAAATGATCTCTTGGGTGCCATAATAAAGATACCTCTAATCACCAGCACAGGAGATAAGTCTGATTTATTTATCCATCCTTACACTTTTGCTTATCTCCATTGATTGAATTTTATTGTCCTACCTGGAGACATCAGAATAATTTGGAAGAACACGATCCAAATTAAAGCAAACTGAACGGTAAAAGTTTATATGCAAATTGACTTACTTTCGTTAATTTAGAGGTGAAGTAATTTAGTTTAAAAAAATTTAGCGAGACTGCAGTGAAAACCAAAATCAATATTGTTTTTTCTTCACTTCTAATTAACAAAACTGAAAATGCAAATGCTTTTTTGAAATATTTAACTTTCTCCAGTTTCAGGCTATTAACTAACTAGAGAGCCAAAAAAGAAAACTATTTCGGTTTTCATCGCCGAACTCTCCTCCGAAACCTTAACGATTCATCCAGACAAAAGGAATCGTTATCGAACGGCCCAGCCCTTAATGAGCGCGACGCTTGTTGGAGTCTCCTGGCGTCGTAAAACGAAGCCGGATTTCGCCATTTTTAGAATTAATTACTCCCAAATTAACGAAGGCTCAGTAAATAAAACGGGATCAGCCGGTGCTTTCAAAAGTTTTGAATGGCTTCGAGGAAGTGTCATGGCGACCGAGCATCATAAATAAGGAAATTAGTGTGTGATATTGAAGTGAGTGTCTGGGTATGTGGGTAATAAAGAGGGGGTTGCTTCTCCTACCTGAATGTAGTTTAGATGGCTTCTGTTAAAGTTATTGACCACTGCAAATTCATTAGCTGACCAATGCATTGCAAGAGGGAAATTCCTGTGCTCCGAGCAGGGTTAGGGCGCTTTTGCACTTGACGACACGACAACGACGAAAGTCGGACGGTAATACTGCAACGATTAGTACGGTGTCGTGTCGTCTATAGCACTGCTTTTCCACTCAAACGATATCGTTTCCCCGAAGGGGTCATTTTCCACTGCATTTCATTTCAAAACAGCACTGTGTTCGCACGTATATTATTATAGCTGCTCAATTTACCAGATTACGATTACTATATTTGCTTTACCTCATGAGAAAAAGAAAACAAATTAAGAGACTGTATTGGGTGCACGATATTTTTAAAGAAAGTTACATTGTAGGCGAGTTTTATACACTTTTCAAAAAATTGCGAAAAAAATTTAGGTGATTTTAAATATTTTTACTAAATTTACAAAGAATAGTAAAAATTTAAAATCTGGTCAAGGTTATTTAACACAAGTAGTTTAATCTAAAGTGTCTAATATATTTTTACAGTTACGAACAATGCTCTTTGAACTTACCTGTTTCTTTCTTGTATCTTGTATGTAGAAGTTTTGCCGTCATATTCCTCATCTAAAAATCTAAAAACTTCTTCCCGGGCTTTTTCCCTGTGAATTTTGTTTTTTGTATAAAATATTTCGCTTATCCCATAGACACGGTCACTGCTCAATTAATTCACACAAAACAGACACGTCAAACTTGAATGCCATGACTACTGTGTTGCTTATCGAAGAAAGTTCAGAATGAAAATTTAATCTTTTTTGAAGCATTAAAAATCGTCTGCGCTACAATTAATGACACAAAGTATAAAATAAAATGATTCAAATCTTTTATTGCTACATCTTTTATCAATCGTCTGCAAATTGAAGCTTATATTTTATTAATGCAGAGATGTCGAATTTAAACGCCATTGCTTTCGTTGGAAGAAAGTAAACAGATGGATGAATATCGTCCCGATTTTAAAGGCGAGACGGATGCCATCCGACACGAATGGGACGACAAACGACAGCGTTCGGTCGGAGACGGCACAATCGTCCTAGAATCGGGAGATGGAAAAGCGCATAGCATATTTTAATGCATTTTGCGTTCTCCAATGTCGGATGACGACAATCGCTTACGATTTATCGTCGCCGTGTCGTTAAGTGGAAAAGCGCCCTTAGTCTGTGCTGCCGTCAAATAAATTCTCAATTTTGATGATTAAGCAGCCCTCAAGCACTATTTCGTTATTTTTAACAATTCTTTCTTCACCAAAGCATGTGATGGCAAAATAATACAACGTTAAATGTTACAAATAAAAGCATTAAAAAATAAAAAACTGAGTTAACTGCTGTTTTGAGGCTATCAAGACAAGCCCCAGCAATAGTGCAAACAAGAATAACACACGAAAACTCAACCAACCGTCAAGTGAACTACAGTAGAGCTTCTCAATAAGTGACACTGAGTTAATTAGACTTTTTGTCCCTTATTAGAGGTGTCCCTTCTTAGGAGGTATTTAAATTAATGTGTGCAATTTTTTACACTATACATTTATATATGTAAGGCCGACAGAGTGGTATACTACCGTGGGCAGGTAAACGGCAAAATCTGCAAAAATGAGTTTTCGAGATAATTGAAGAAACGCGTTTTTGATATCCCACAAAGATCAATAAAACATTGAACTTCGAACATAGGCGATACTATATGTTTATACAGATATATTTTTTGGGTAATCGATTGAATTTTGATTTTGCAAGCGCAGAAAGAGGTAAAGCAGATACTGCCGTTTACCTGCCTTTTTTACTCTAATTGTCATGCGGAATTGACTGGCAGTCGACAGTAACTGCACAGTATGCTACTAAATGTCCAGTATTTACATATTCGACAACATGCGGAGTAGATATGTTATTACGAAATATATTATTGCATTGTGAATGATATGTTTTATTTAAAAATATACATAAATACCGTGTATCCACTTGATATAGATTTAATATAAACTAAAGCGAAATATAATTAAAAAATATAATGAACTGTATTGTATTATGGAAAATATGAAGAAAAACTTGATGATTCTTCAGCCATTTTTACTTCCTTTTACTTAGTAAAGGAAGTATTGTGATCGAAGAAAATTTCACTCAAAATTCGGTCTAAATTTTGATTTTGCTCACCCCCGAATGAATGTTGAGTAGTTTTTTCGACCTATCAGCACATGCATATGTACCTACTAACATATGAACAGCCCAAAATATCCTTTTCGATCATGCCCCAGTTAATTACGACGAGTTTTCTCGTGACGTCTGTATATACGTATGCATGTGCGTATGTATGTATGTTTGTATGTATGTGCGTATGTATGTCGCATAACTCAAAAACTATATGCCGTAGAAGCTTCTAGTTTGGTATGTAGGCTCTGAGGGTGGTCGTTGTGCACCTCCCCTTGTGGTTGCATTCGAATGTTCCCAAGGGGGTCTTTTACCCCTTTGTGGGGTAAATCAATGTTAATTTCAATGCAGATTGAGTGATATGATTTGGTGCAACCACTTGGCGATATATCGCCAAACTTTTGGTCGCCAAGTGTTTGCCGCCAAGTTGGCGACAAATTTGGCGAAAAAATGATTTTTTTTTTTAAATTTGGATTCAATTTGGCGCTATTGGGCACATTTTGCGAAAAATTCACTGAATCATGTTAAAATCGGCGATATTTAGAAAATAAATCATTGTAAAACATTATTTTGCATTGATTCGTGACAAACTGGGGGTGTAAATGTTTGAATTGTTATCTTGCTCACTCTAATGCACTATTTTAACACTTGAGGCATTTATTATGGAATTTAAACGTAAAAGGAAGTAGTGTGGCGTGCACACCAGATGTTTTAAAATTACTACAAATCAGTTAATGCTTTGTACTTTGCATCAAAACAAGAAATCACTTTGAGAAAAAGAGCGCTTGAAATGCTTGTTGTGCTGACGATTTTTTTCATAGTACTATTAAAAATGCAACAGCTAGGGATTAAACTGCAAAAACTATCGTCTGTTAGTATGAAAGCAACTGTAATTAAAAGAAAACAAAACAATGTAAATAAAATCATTTCATTGCTACATTTTTGTTTGTCGTCTGCCAAGTTTGGCTTGTGTATCTTTGAAATCGTGAAAAATATTGTCTGCTAGTGGAGAGAAACTTTATTTGAAAGAAAAAAATCTGGTATGGATCCCACACTATACTTCCTTTTACGTGTAAATTTTTTTAGTAGATGCGTTAAGTGTTAAAATAATGCTTGGAATGAGCAAGATAACAATTCAAACATTTACGCCCCTAATATACCACGAAACAAAGCAAAAAATGATTTACAACAATTCATTTTCTAAATATCGCCGATTTTAGCATCATTCAGTGGATTTTTCGCAAAATACCGCCAATAGCGCTAAATTGAACCCAAACTCATACAATATTTTTTTCGCCAAATTTGTCGCCAATTTGGCGATATGTCACCAAGTTGGCGACAAGCACTTGGCGACTAAAAGCTTGGCGATATATCGCCAAGTGGTAACGCCAATTTATATCACTTAAGTCTGCATTGATATTAACACTGATTCACCCCCAAAAGGAATAAAACACCCCCTTGGGAACATTCAAGTGCAACCAATGACCTCCCGTGACCTCCCATTAGGGCACCCCTACTTTCGCTTAGTTTAAGTACAAAGGAAAACGGTTTTTACGGCTTGATGCAAGTTTTGCACAGCGATTCATATTATGTTCATCCTGCAGACATGCAGATACTGCCGTTTACCTGCCCACAGCAACGAAAAATGCAGTTACTGCTGATTACCATTGGTTAAAAAACAGTTTTTTTTCATCGGAAACCAAAAAAAGATGCTTGTACCATAAAACTAATGTAACATAGATTTCAAAAATGCAAAAAAATGAAAATCGAAAAATTTGCAGTTACTGCCCTTTACCTGCCCACGGCAGTATAGTGGTTAAGACGCTGGCCTCTTACGCCCAAAAGCGCGGGTTCGAGCCCGGCTCCAGTCGGTGGATTTTCATGATGCAGAAAATCGACAGCGCTCATGTCGTATGATTATGCAGCATGTAAAAGATCCCTCGAGTACTTGTTTGGCTTATAGTATCTCGTGGCAAAATTAAATTCCTAGTCCAGTTTCGCATCGAATAGAGCCCTGGTGCCCCCATCTAGTGGGGAAACTGGGCGTCCAAAATACTTATGGCAATGGTATCCCACCGATGGTGGCGCCACATGAAAGAGTGGATGCCGCTTTGGGGAATGCACTAGGTCTGCAAATGGCAAGCTGCTAAACGCAGCCCCATTTGAAACAAACAAACATTAACCCATTAATGCCTGACATTTTTTTTTCCAAAGATATTTTGTATACTGGTTACAAACAGTGTTTAATGGACAGGAAAAATAATAAAAAAAATATTATGTAAAAAAAATGTTTTTTATTAAGGAAAGAACAATCGTCCCTTAAAACTTACGATAGACCCCAGAGGGTACATACTTTTTAAACTAAAATTTTTTTCTGCCTACGATATAATATTTAAGACATTTTATAAGAAGAAACAAAATCAGCAATGAACATGAACTGGGAAGCTGGGAATAGCTTTGAAAACTTAGCTTTTTTTTCTCGAGATTGTGAACGATGTCATTTTTGATAAAGATCTTATTAAAACTGCTACAGAACATACTTTACAATGGTTATATGCTGCAATCTGTTAATAACGAATTGAAACAATACCAAGGTACTAATGGAACACTATTATTTGGTTGAAATGTTCATTTTGGGGAAATTCAGACCCTTTTTTGGACCGTCCCTAAAAAGGGACGCTAGGCATTAATGGGTTAATATATCAAAAACTATTGATATTTAATGTTGTTGTTGTTGTTATCATGGTGCCAGCAAGCCTGGTAATTTGGAGTACTGCTTCACTTTCCCAGCTGTACCGTCACTTGGTATGAAGTTTGAATTCCAAAGTGCAGACATGCCATAGAGCCCCATTCATAGGGTAGGCAGGCGTCCACAGCATAACAATACATTCATTCACACAAAACAGAAAGGACGAAGACGGGAAAGGACATCCGAGAGAAAGGACATCCGTGCACGAGCCCGGATTCGAATCCGGGACCCTTCCATCCTAGCCAGACTTCTCAGACCTCTGGACAATTAAAAATGTTTATATATACAAAAAAAAATGTTAACAATACAAAATTTATTTATTTTAACAATCAAAATTAAATCAAAAATTTGGCAATGCAAAGATTTGTAACATACAGAAATTATCTCCATATATTATTTCTCTAAGCCGAATCCTATACCCGGTCGAAACTCGCTCATTTCTTTATCGAATTGCAAGAAAATTTATGATTTTGAAGCTTATCTCGCGGGCTATTGACGAAAATTAGACCCACCCTCTAAAAAGTGTCGGTTCGTTTTTTATTCGAACTTCAATTTTTGGGCACAAAATTGACTCTATCTAGCGAAATAATTGTCGTATCGTCTCCATTTTGATTTCATTCGAAAGATTAAAAAACAATGCGTTCTTTAGAACGTTTCTCCGCTAGCGCCGCGTAACGAGAATCTCGAAAATCCACGTTTAAGCGACTTATAAGCGATTGAAGTTTGAAAAAGTTAAATTTTTTGCTCAACTGTTAAAATCGTTACATTGTTGTTCAAATCAATTTTAAATGCGACATTTCAAGCCAAGGCTTAGCTCGGTAAACCTTAATTGTAACTTTTATTGTTTCAAAATACTATGGTAGTTTTGCGATAACGTTAGTATTTAGTTTAGTATAGTATTAGTTAGCCTTTGGGTATTTGATTTTAATATAGGGTATCACTTTTGTAGTAGTTGTAAAAGT